>OMKQ01010547.1:3067-17556 GCA_900302335.1 Phycis phycis
CACTCCCTAATTTGCTCCACTGAGTTTAATGAATCATTGTGATCTGGTGTAAGTTATTAATTATTCGGTGTGTGCATGTGTGTGCGTGCACATATGTGTATGTGGGCATCTCGTACTTTTAGTGAGACTGGTTGTGACAGTAGCAATATGATACTCAAGCAATTTGCACGGAAGACAGGAAATGCCACTAGATTATGGATGTGTAAGCACAAATGGAAGAGAAAAATGATAGGGTCTGCAAAATCATCAGCTACTTTTAGTAGTTGAGGACTGTGTGTGTGAGGAAGGCTATAGTGTGTAAAGAAGGCTAGTGTGGAAGGAAGGTTACAGTGTGTGAGGATGAGTACAGTATGTGAGAGAGGATACAGTGTGAGGAAGGCTACAGCGTGTGAGGATGAGTACGGTGTGTGAGAAATGCTACAATGTGCGAGGAAGAGTGTTTAAGGAAGAATTCAGTGGGTGAGGAAGAGTTCAGTGTGTCAGGTAGGTATATCACTGTGAAGAACAACCTCCTCCCACATATCTCATCAGCTTTTTTGTTTCATGATGCCTCTATGTTTTCCAAGCTTGACGTTAGCAATACTCCCCAGGACACTATGAGTATCTGGTCACGCTTTTGAGGCCTCACTTAGGGGCCGTTCTCCAGAGGCTTCTGGAGGCCTCTATGCAGGGGAGCTTCCAGATCAGCCCCACCAAGGTCAGTGCTTTCTTAGACTGGCTCCCTCCTTCCTCCCGTAAGGAGCTGCAACACTTCCTAGGCTTTGCCAATTTTTACCAACGGTTCATTAGGAATTACAGTTCTGTGGCAGCTCCCCTGACAACCGTCACATCTCTCAATTCCCTTTTTGTGTGGTCACCATTGGTAGAGAAAGCGTTTGGTGAGTTAAAATGTTTGTTCACCTCTGCTCAAATACACCTTCCCTGATCCCTCACTTTAGTTTGTTGTGGAAGAGGATGCTTCTGATTCTGGAACAGGGGCTCCTCTCTCAGCAGTTCACTAAGGATCAGAAATTGCATCCTTGTGCCTTTTTCTCCCTTGTGCCAGTTGTCCCCTGCAGAGAGGAATTATGGCAAGCTGTTAGCCATAAAGATGGCCTTGGATGAGTGGCGACATTGGCTGGAAAGGGTGGAGTTACTTAGTTATTTGTGGTGTAGACCGACCCCAAAAATTTTTAGAACATCCATTCTGCCTAAAGGTTGAACTCCCGCCAGTGTTCTTCAATCGATTCAACTTCACCCTCTCCTACCGTTCAGGTTCCAAGAACACCAAACCGGATGCCCTGTCATAAGCCCAAGAGCTAAGAGTAAGATCAAACTGGTGGGGATTCTTCTGTCTGCCTGCATGGCTGGTGCACATGGTAAAACAAGCTAATTCTCAGTTTTCTGCTCCAATTCCTTGTGACTACTATCTCCTCGTCCCAGCCAACCTCTGCTCCAAGGTTCTTCAGTGGGGACCCTCCCTGAACAGGAACTGGAGGCCAGGGTTCTATCTGTCCAGGCTTTCATCCGTTGATGCCAACGCACCTGGCTGCTGGCTCACTCCACTCTACGCTAATCAGCGTCGCACCCCTGGTCCTCACCCCTGGTCAGAAGGTCTCAGCTTTCCACCTGAGACTTCCCATGAAAAGTGGACTCCAGAAAGCTGGCTCCAAGGTTTGTGGGCTCCTTTTCCGTTGCTAGGGTTATTAACTCTGGAGCAGTCCACCTCCGTCTCCCTCATTCCTTGAATGTCCGTCCTACATTCCATGTGTCTCACCTAAAACCCATTAAGGAAAGCCCACTTGTGTGTATCATCCCAAAAATCTGAATTAAATGGTCAGATTTTTGCGATGAAGGTTCTGCTTACAGGCCCTGACCTCAAAAACCGCCTGCTAGGTGTACTCATGAGGTTCATAATGGGTATCCATCACTGCCGGATGACATTTCCACTGCTTTTGAAGGAAGACCGCAGCAACAGAATGGGGGTCCAACTCTTTAGAAATAGTCCCACCTTGCTGTGACTATGGTAGAGATTAAAGAAGATTAATCACCTCTGAGTTCTACATCAATGATGCGCTAAAGTACTTCCACACCAAGAAACCACTGACAGCCCACCAGTGTACTTGGGCAAGGGCAGAAGATGCTTGCCACTTCTAACCTAAAGTTGCACAAAATTGCATAAAATCGACTTGAGGTCATTGAGGCATCCTCACCTGAGAACCACTCCAAGGATATCGAAGACGTAGACATCTTTATGATGACCTGCCCACCCAACATAGTCTTGAGTTTTCCTGGAATACGGGCAGATCTTCATGTTCCAGATTGCATTTGATCAGGAGCCTGTTACTCACAGAGGGGGGTTATCAACAGTTAATAGCCTCTACAACCCCCAATCATTCCTCACACCTGTCTTTGTTCATGGAGAGCTGATACTCAGAGTGCAAGCAGAGGACTGGTATTCACCACTCCCAAATGACATGGCAATTTGAGTGGACCAGATGGAGAGATTCGCTCGAACCCCAGATGCCACACCCTTACACATCCTACTTCACAATAAGCTCACAAAGAAGGGAACTCTGTATTTGTAGACATGTCAGTGAAAGCAATTGTAGCCACAACCTATATTAAGGTGGTATCCTACATTGGCCAACAAGTGAATGGGACCATATGATTGGCATCATCCCCCGTATTCTGGGCTGCATGCTGCTTGAACCTAAAACAATTGACATTAAGTTCTGATCACACTCATGGCTGAGGCAGCAGCAGTCATGAATGCAAGACCTCTTGTTCCAGTGTCGTCTGATCCAGAATCTCCTCTCATCCTCACCCCAGAAATGCTCCTGACCCTCAAAACACACACCTCCTACCCCTCCAGGCAACTTGGAGGAAGCCGGTCTCTTCTTCACTTTTTCCACAGGTGCAAAGGAAAAGGTCCAGCCTTGAAGAGGGAACTTCATTCTCCTGAATGAGAATCAGGTGAGAAGAAATTAATGACTAATGATGAGCATGGATTGGTTCAGAAAGTTGAAACAGGAGTCATCAAGGACAGAACTAAAAAGATTTTCTCTATTTTTGTTACAGAGGTAGTAGTGCTTCTGTCTCCAAAGACAGAAGCAGTTGTTAATACATGTTGGACCTTTAAAGACAAGCAGAGAATTATCTGCTCCTTCAGTGTAGTTTAATGGTGTTTCGACTGTTTATCCTGTGTATCTAGCACCACCCTGTGATAATTCAATTACAGGACCGTTTCTTATTTACTTATTCACTTCCGATGAGTCAGAACCTAGTAATGGTTGGCAATAAAATCAGCTTCTCATTTTACATTTTTCTGCTAGATAAAGCAAGGTTTGTAGGTATGTTCCTGTAGTAACATATTAACATAACCATCAGGATGTTTTGTGTATGTACAACTGTCTAAACATATATTTTACAGAAGCTAAATTGCCATGCGGCTGGGCTAACTCTGCATCTCTATACAGTTCTACTGGTGACTTAGTATCGTGCTCTATGCTTATCATTAAGTACTGTTAAGAAATTATTATACAGTGTCTGCATTGTGCTTACAGTTTAAGATTCACAGTACACTGAAAATCAACAACACCTTGGTCATGGAGTTTTTACGGGTGTTTAAACTGGATCTATAGCTAGTAGCATCAGCTCGCAAGGCCTACACATTAGCCTACTCATTAATCACCATGTTAATAATCACACAAAATGTAGTTCCCTCCCTCCTCAATCACTTGCATGCAAAATGTCAATCAAAATTCATGGTAGGTCCTATAGGTCCAACAGGCTAGGTGATCGTCTTTGGATGTGACACAGCAGAAACCATTGGCAGCAAACAGAATAGAAAGACAAAAATGAAAAAATGGTTGTGTTTTGCACAAAGATGTCAAAGTTTGAATAAACTTGGATTTGGTAAGCGTCAGCTATATGAAGGTTTTTTGCTGTCACAAAACAACTTACTGGTCCATCCCAGGGAGTTTGGTTGGACTAGTTTCCCAAGCCAGCTTTGCATTTTGCCTTACAAGTATTACAGGAAGCGCCTGCTTCCAGCTTTGAAAACTGTAAACAACTATATTACAGCGTTTCGTTGCCATGACTGTATTGGAAAGCACCCCATTTACCAGCTGCCCAACCCTACCAATAAGTAATAGATGTGGTCCCTACTCAGCGAAGCATGGTTATGTTAAAAGCCTACGCATTATTCAGGGAAAGAAAGGGGGAGGGGGATGACATAAAGAGCTCAGGTCTCATGTGGTTAGGGTCTCTGGCCATGGGCTCTCATGTATTTTTAATGGAAGCTTAATTGATGTATTGATTCACAGTCCAGCTGGGATCAATGGGCAGAGGAGGTTATGTTATAACAAGAATGCAACCTAACGAGTAGGCTGCCATAGAAGATGAGGTCCCACACATTTTGCATCAGTTCTGCGCAAGTGACCATGCCACTCTGTAGGCCTACAAAGCAGTGATAACACTGAATAATAAAAAAAAAATACAATATATATATAATGCCACTTTTGACTCACCAAAAACCTGGACACAGACAAAAAAGGCTCAACAAGACTATTTATACTGTATACTACTGTCTGACCTGTGCTTGCTTGTACTGCTTGTTTTTAACAAATCCCTATTTTGGACAAAGTTGGGGCCCAAACATTTTTGTTGTGCTACCTATGACACCAACTTCCATTTTTTTGGCAAAATAGTGGAGGAACTACATTCCTTCACATCCTCCGACCACAGCCCTGTTATGATGGTGAGTCAGTGAAGGGCAGACATGATACAACAGCTCACAATCTGATAGGCAGGAGGCAGAACAGTTATCCAACACTTTCAACTCCAGTCAATCAAGAGTATAAAGGAGTTTAGTGGGAAGTGAATTTGCATATGATTCTGACTATATTTAATATTTTATTATAGGACAACAAAAAACTAAAACAAAAAAACTTTGCCACATTGTTGCCTTGTGTCTGCGTGTAGAATTCAGGCAAACCATGCAGATGCATATTGAGAGGGTTACTAGGGACTTTGGGCTTGTTTGGGATCCCTTGCAGAAGGCTGGGCTGGCTTGTGACGACTGATCAACAGGGTAGCCAAGTCCATAAGTTGTAGTGAGTAAGTGATGGGCAGGGGCAGAAAAATAAAAAGGGCACCTACTGCCTGACATGGGGCCTCACCAGAGGAATAATTTGATATTCATCCCTGATAAGATCAACATTATGTTATTAAGATATCCAGATTAAATGTATGACCACATCTCCATGATAAAAACACACAGGGAACTGTAAACTTTTAGTTTACAGTATTTGGACTATCGCCACTGCAGCCACTTTGGGAAACCCTGCCCTAAAGGCTGTAGGGCACTGCACATCATTTTCTTCACTGTTATTTCTTTCCCTTGCAAAGGCACTTCATTATTCTCATTCTCATCATTCTCACTTGGAAGGGCATCTAATCGGGCACTTAATGAGTTCTTTTCATCAGAAAAGCACATGGAGGGAACCTCCGTTTTCCACAAGGTTCTATTTTGGGCCCTATTCAATTCTCTCTACACATGCTTCTCCTTGATCAAATCGTTCTCAAATACAATATCTCCTTACATTGCTATGCCGATACGCAGATTACTCCCTCTAAATCCCATGGACCAATGCCCCTTAAATAACCTCAGAGATTGTATTGCTGACATCAAAATTTGGATGGCTAACAACTTCCTTGATCTTAAAGACAGCAAATCAGCATTGGTCAATTGGACCACCTGTCTACAAAGTTAACCCTTTCTCCATAAATCCTTGATCCAGACATCAACTCTGATATACACATAAACTGTGTCATCGGATCAAGCTTTTCCCCATTTTATAACAATAGCCCAAATCAATCAATTTCTTTCCTTCCATGACTTAAACAAGGTAATACTGCCATTCATCTAGTGCACTACTGCTGTACTGCTGCCCCACCCTTTACACTTGTACCAGTCAGTCCCCTATCCCATTAGCAGCTAATGCAGAAACACTGCTGCAAAGCTTCTCACTGGCTCCAACATCTACCCCGTCTTGGCCACTCTTCACAGGTTGCAAGTCCTACAATGGATTGATTTTAAGGTTTTACTGTTAGCCCCATCTTATATTGATGATGTCCTTCATCCCCAACTCTCCTCCATATCTTTCAGGTTTTCAACCCTAAACCGGCTGGCCGCTCCACACAGATACATTGAACTGTATCTAGATACAAAATACATGTCCATTAAATGTATCAAAAGTAATAATTAAATGACTTGTGTGTGACGTGTGTGTGAAATGTATGTTATGAAATTCCCAATACATCATTTGCATTGCATTCACTAACACAACTATGATGTATTATCCACTAACACATTTAACCTATTTTATTTATATTTCCATGAGCACAACTGACTTATCAGGCATTTCAGCAGTGAGACGTCTTTGGTGAGGGACACCATTCCTAAATATGAGAAAAGACGCTCAACTAGTACTGAAGACGGTAGGGCTGTGTTAAAGCTCACAAACATATGCTTCATGAGACGATATGCATCCAGTAAGACCAGGTCCCTCCTGGGGTCTTTCAGATAATGAAGGGTTTCCAGCTCTGGCTTAGTAGGTGCCCTCCTAGCTGGCCTTCTTCCCCTCATGTTGCTGGTACTAGACGTAGGTGATAGCTAGTTTCTAATTGCAAGTTAGTTGTTTGAACAGCAGCGAGAACGGCAAGAATGACAAGACGTGCTGGTACGACAGTGTTTACAAGCACACATTGACTTCATGTCACTGCCCCCATAATAAGGGCCACCCCAAAGATCTGTGAGTGGTTCTTCAATGCAGCGTTTTTACTGTCTAATTGTTTCCACCCAATTTTAGCAGCAAACCCAAAGAGAATCCTCAGTCTGTAGTTTAGCCAAGCATTCAGAGACTCTAGCAAACAGGCAGAGATGCTGTAATTATCATAACACTGATTCAATTGTGAGGGAAAAACCGTTCTGTAGATTTGATTAATACATTTCTATTTATCGTTCATCAACAGGTTTGAAAACTATATGAATCCTTACCATGATCAGTAGACAAAGTAGTAGTAGTAGTAAGACAAAGAGGTCATCTTCATCATCTTCATTGTTGGTGGTTGATAAGATTTAACTTCCTGAAACAAGGCAAAGTTCTTCAGCAGAATGCTTTATGAGCTGATGAATCCACTTCTTCTCACAGATCAATCTTGCTTATAACCACCTCATTTTGAAAAAATTACTGTGGTTGTAGCCAAGATGGCCACATTGGCATCTCTATGCAGAAGTGAGTAGCTTGTATGTTGTACGTCTTGGCACTTTATAATTGCTCTTTGTAACTTGGCACTTCACCAGAGATGTTGTATACTAGCAATGGTTAATAACCTAGCAATTGGAATGCTTGAATCTTGTTCTGGTGACTTCCTTACTGTATTAACAGCAATGAAATGTTTCACCATCTTCTGACAAATGTACTTTTTGCTAAATGCCCTACATGTAAACGTAAATGTAGCTTTGCATCCTCTGTTCAAACCCCTCTATAGTGTCTTTCAAAAGTTGGGAGCAGTACCTGAGGTTTGGTGACTTCAGCTGCTGCAGTTTGGACTGCATAGTGAAAGGTTTAGGCAGAAGCTTGAAGCTTGTGCAACTGGCCTTGCAGGTGATATGTGGACATCGCAATGGGTGTCAATAATTTGCAGTACTCAAGAAATCAAGCTCAACCTCTTTGAATAGACGAAGCTGAAGAGAAGTCATCATCGATTCAAGCAGTCAAAGAGGGAATTCCACGCCAGATGCAAAGTGGTTCATTAGCTCAGATGCCTTCCACAAAGCTGAACATTTGGCCATTGAGGTGTGATTTTGGCTGTTGAGGGACAGATTATTTTTCATTGCTTTTTAGGCATCAGTAGTAGAGACCAACCTCAATGTCTGGGCAGCAAAGTGAAGACAATAGGGCACAATGATGCCCTCTGGCACATATCCATTGTCTGTTTCAATGTTAATGAAGGAAAGGTCATCATCTACCTCATCTGTTTCCTGGTAAACAACAGAAATGTTCTATCATCAGTTACAGTAGCAACTATGGTGTCATTTGTGATGCCATGTTAATTATGGATCTCTTGTAAATGCTCAGGGCGTGTACTGCAAGCTCAAGTGTGTGTACTGGGAAGCTGTCTGCATGTGTATGCCACTGATTCACGCTCCAAAGTATCTTGCTTTAGCCAGTGTGCCGTGACACCCATGTAGCTTGTCTTTTTGATTGAAAACTGCTTCAATTATTCAATGCAGTTTTCTGGACATAACAATGGCACCATGGGTCAGGCTTTGCAATAATTCAATTAGTTATTTGTGTCATTTATGTTATAGTGGGTGTGTGCCTTTAGGGATGACATAATGAGTGACTGAGTCAACTGTACTCTGCGACTGGTCTAGGTTGAAAAAGTTGGGTTTGTCTGTATGAACACGACGTTTGTCTCCTGGCGCTTTTTTGTATGCCTCATATTCCTTCCAAACCAGCTGGTATACAAAACCATGCTGTTGTTTTTTCAATAATTGAACCTCAACTTAAAATTGTAAGATTAACCAGACTGGGTTAGAAAGCCCCACGACCCACGGCTGCAGGCAGACAGAGCAGAGCACTGAGCGCTGCCCCCAGCAACACCATAGTTAGTGGCGACATGCTGCAGCACTGTGAGGTTAAGTCCTCTGAGTAGATGATTGGCTGTTTCAATGGTGTTTTATTTAAATTCGTACAGGAATCAATAACTAAATGTCTTCAGTGTGCAGTGGCGACCCAGAAAGGGCCCCGAAAAAAATTGCACTGCCAACTTTTCTCAAATCTCACTCCAAGGTTTTCTTAGATTAAGTTCAAATTATGCAAGACCCCAAAGTATAATAAACACCACCAATATATATTAAATCAAATTATTACAATTATCGTTATTTATAAATTTGATAAAAAATCTATAAGAAACTCATCCCATAAGAAGTTCATGAGGCTTGTCTGACCTTTCCAGGTTTTTGGCTTGGGCTGTGGGAGTGTGCCATTAGCTGTGTGTATGTAGAGAGCTATTCATACAATCTATGGTAGACGAAGGGAATACACAGAGAGTGTGCTGAAGGTGGTGAGATGGTGAGAAGTCATAGGACGTTGGCCCACTTCACTGTAGCAACCCTGTCACCAGAAGGATTCATTGGTGCTGAACATTTGGAACAACAGAAGAGTGGAAGCATTTAATTAATCAGTTTCACTTCATTGCCACCATATTAAAGGTTAGATGTGGCTTATTTGTTCTAGTACACCTATAGAAGCTATATTAAAGGAATGTGCCCAGTCCGGCCAGTTATGATACAAAATCAACCACACCCTTAAATCTGACATTTGGGAAATGTAAATCTCAACCTCCACAAATTTAAACATTTTAATTGGTGGAAATCAGTACTGGAGGAAATCAGTACAAAAAAACAGAAAAGAAAAACATCCTGATCTCGCAAGTTCACATTCAGTTTCTCTCTGGAGATCGATCTGACCTTGATCCTGTTGAAAATGCTTGGACCAATCAGCGCTCAGGGGAGTTAGTTACAGTTCATGATGAATGACTCCTCATGCTGCAGACCGCCAAATGTACAAAAAACAACGCCGTGCCCAAGTAAAGTGTAGCAATCCAAAGAGATATTTCCAAGAGAAAGATTAACTTCCAATAGTATTCGGCAAGAGCGAAGAGAGCATAAGCATCATTCTGATTGTTTTTACTTTTTTAAGCTTTGTATGGTGTTCGGGGTCTGTGGGTATTTAAACGTAAAATAGTTTGATTGTGTTGAATTAAACTCCAATTTGCAGCGGGTCCACCAGACCCACCAACACTGGCTGAATAGCAACAATATGAACAAGGGTTAAACAATATGAGGCAGTGGCCATATGTGGAAAATCACTTGTGGCCCAGCCAGGGCCAGACTGTTGTGATGCAGTGTTGGGAACGGTACTTTAAAGAAGTAATTAGTTACAGTTACTACTTAGTTCTCCCAAGTTACAAATTATAAAAGTAACTATTGCATTACTTTTCATTATTTAATGCTCAAATGTGTCAGAAGATTTTGGACCCCACCTCCACCTCTCTAATGGCAACGTGTGGGGTCAAAAAATAAAGCTTCAATTGTTTTGATTGTGTGGCACTGTCTTCGTCTGCTTCGGTGGTCATGGCCACTAATTTCATGGAAGCATTTGACATTGAAAGATGTTTCATTAGGTTGGAATTGCTTGACACTGACGTGGAGAAGCACTTTTGTCCAGGGCATAATGTGCATTTAACGTATACATTCTCTCCTTTAATTTAATTTAAGGAAAAAGTAATGGCTTCCAATTCAAGAAGGCTACTTTAGGATTAACTGGGCTCACCATTCCTGTTGTTGATCATTTACTCACAATAAAATTTTACTTTACCTCAGCCAATCATCACTTACATTTACATTTAGGGCATTTAGCAGTCGCTTTTATCCATAGTGACTCCAATAAGTACATTTGTTAGAAACACGTATGCGGTGCCCCCTCTCGGTTTAGAGATCTTGGTTGGTCTGATGAAAATAGCTGCAATGAGCTAATACTTATAGTAATGCGGCACATTTTTTTGGCAGTAACAGTAACAGTGTTATCATGATCGTGAAAGCAATAATTCATTAGATTACTCGTTACTGAAAAAAGTAACGCCATTATTTCCATCACTGGTATCAGCATGGATATAATAGGGTCTGATTTTACACAATATATATCAGGGAAGAAATAGCTGGTTTCAATGTAAAAACTTTGGGTGCTTTTTCCAAAAACACCAAAGACACACACATGCAGGTTCTGTCCACATGTGAACAAGATGACATTGTGGATTACGTTACTCTGTTATGTTGCCTTGTTGCAGTAATAAATATTTCTAGTTGTTCCTGTGACAGGTTAAGCTCCACCCCCCGGTAATACTGCAGGGTGGATGTCAGGATGGTAGCAACAGACACAGAGAGAGTGGATTCAGCTTCCAGAGACTGACAGAGGAGATATAAGAGGCGCTGGGATTGATGCATAGAGAGATGGTTGCCTTGCTTTCAAAGTAAATCTCTCTGAGAATGTGGACAGTCGGACAGGCCGGATTCAAAATTGCTTGTCTCTGAAGGGTCTTAAGTGCTGAGAGACCGGAACATTGGGGGCTGAGGACTGGAGGATTGGAGGCAATGCCTCGAAAAAAAAGAAGACTTAATCAGATTATATGATGGCAGTGTAATGGCTTTTATGGTTCCCTTGATGAGAACCAACATAAAGGTCTTGGAAGGAAGGTAATGAATCATTGTGGTGCACCAATATAACACATCCTGACTGACACCAATATTCATAGGCTGCTATAGGCCAATATTATTGTTTTAATTAGCCATTCATATCGGTTTTCATGTCCATCTATCAAGGCCGATATTCCAAATGTTGGCTGATGTGGGCCGATGTATATAAGTGTCCTATATATCATAATAATGAACACATATTTGGTCAGAGGATATTTATTGCTCAAATTGTTTATATATAAATTATATATATTTCTAATTATAAATATATATTGATATTATTTGGTGGATTAAGTTATGCTTTTAGCGTGAATCTTCATCATAATGACTGTACAGAAAAAAGGCATCACATTGAGTGATAATACAAATAGTCCATGAATACACAAAACAGCATTCGTATTGCTCCATGGCCTTTAAAGGTAATTACAGGTAAAGTATGAATGGAGCTTCACATGCTGAACTGATGGGACTTATAGCGCGCATAGTGTCGACAGATGGAAGCCAGACGCAAACCAGGAGCATGGATACTTGTCCTGCACTAGTGATTAATAGCGGCAGTCGGAAGGCAACAATAACAGCTTCTGCTTCTTCAGGAGGAAGGCACAAAGGCAAGTCGGAGCCTGAGCGAACACAGCACACATCACCTTTCTCCCTTAGAATGGGCCCTAGAATACTTATTCAATGTGTGCCCATGGTATATACAGTATATATATTGCAGGATGGAGAAAAGCTGCCTAACAAGCAAACAAGTGCTGACAATTGTCTACTTTGTTGAACTCGTCAAATTGCAGAGCTGTGATTAAGGATACAACCAAAGGAAGTAACTGGTTTGTTATAAGGTCTGTCTGTAAAAAGGGTTCCCCTCAAAATAATAATGTTCAGTGCTGAGTCATTTCTGTGATAAAGCATACACAATGTGTCACAGGTGACTACACACAAACACCAGGGAGAGGGTGGTGTAAACAGAATGGCTGATTGGATGTTGACACTTGTCTCTTGAAATGCTAATTGATTTGACACATGGTACTCATCAGATGTTGTGCTGTGGCCCTAAAAAACACAACATTTCAGGCAGAAATAAAACCTTGCATTTATGCTGTGTTCTAGCTCTTTCCACTCTGACCCAGTAGCTTGCACTAGAATCTCCCATGAAGTATTTTTCTTTCGGTACCTAGATGTAGCTGGATTTAGATCTACTTTTGTTTTTCACTCTGGTTATTTTCAGCAAAAACCTGAATCAGAGGCCTAGCGATCTTCAGTGGAGATTTAACATGAAACAGCTGCAACTTGGAAATGAACAATGCATGTTAAGTGTTTTGAATAATATAATATACATAAGTAATCATGAATCTATATAGGAATAACAGAGGGGAATTTATATGAGCTGACGATTGTCTTGAAGGAAAGGGTTCTTGATGTTTTTCTGATCAAAATAATTGTGCCCCAAACTCTGTCATCTTATGGCACCTATCGACACATTGAGGTTTTGATATACTAAACACCAAAATTGCAATTGGCTTGCAACATTCATCACATGTTGAAGTGCTAAGCAAAAAATCATTGTATTTTTTCTATTCTACTCTATTCTACTCTTCTATTCTACTCTATTCTATTCTACAAAACTAACACATTTTATCTAATTGTATGTTTGTAGTGATTTTACCATTAGTCTGAATTTGAATCAAATATTAAGAAAAATCTACTTCATGAGAGGATCTATGACTTTAGAAACTGGAATCTGAAGATACAAAATGTTATTTCTGATTCCAAAGTCATGGGAGAGATAAGCCCTATCAGACAAGCACAATTATCAAATACCTTTGTGTTTATGTGGTGGTGAATTGGGACCAGGAAAGTTTACAGCAACAGCAACAGTTGCGGCATTAATAAAACCGACTGAGATCTGTAACATATGTCAGAAACTCCTTCCAGACACACAGCGTATTCTTCTGCGCTCAAAGCCAACAATAATGTAGCACCAAAAGGCTTTGCTTCTTCCCCTTCCTTCTTTCAAACCAGTGCACTTGAGAGAGAAGCTCAGCATCGCAGAAAAAAAAGTCACACAGTGGGCCAAACTGTTCTGTGTTCATAGCGAACGTCTCCCTGTCACAGTGGTGACAAAACACTTAGCGCACTGTTCCACAGAGCCGCCTCTCTGGTGCTGGTTGGAGTGACCAGCTGGTCCACCGTGCATTCAGCTGCTGAGAACACAACGAAACCCTGTTGCTGCTGAGGATGATGGTTACTACACACACACACACACACTGGCTCTGATTTCTGCATTAAGCTTGCCAAGGGAGGACATTTGTAGGTGTCAAATTCTTAGCTCTGTCATTCGTCTAGCTTTTAAGCCTTCAATTTGAACAGCTCCATTAGATTGACAGCAATATTTACTCTTGTGTACGTCCTCACCCTCTAATATTCCCTTTTTCTTTGCATGCTATCAGGGGTGCTGTCACCCTTTTCCATTGTGTGCCTCTCATGACAGCTTTACTCCTTTTACTCTTTACATTTGTAGCATTAAGATGTTCAGGGCCATTTAAGGTAATGGCATCTTCCTGTTTGATGACATCTTTGCACCTTCAACGATTAAATGATGAACATAGTACGGAGGAAACAGGCTGAACATCACCAGAGCATAGAGACCACACAGAAAACCATCACTTTTGATGACCCACATGACGTCCACCCCAGGGACCGCTCAGTGTGCCCACTCAGCTTGTGAAATGAGAGGGTCTAGCATACGCTGTCTATTGCTGACTAACTCATTCTGAGCATTAGAAGGAGTGGGTGGTGAAGAACTACAGGTTAACACCACTGTTTAACTGGAGTCTCAGTCTATCTCAATCGGTTTGATAGCCGATAAGCCAGAAGATTCCAGAACAAAGGGAAGAATCAAAGTCTCAGAATGAATGACATACAAGGAAATGGAAGTTTCTATTGTGACGGTAGTACCATCTTTGCGCTGGAAACACTATAAGTGTTAAGCAAATAAGTTAAAACATGTTGTTTGCTGTGTATACATTTAAAACATATATTCAGATGAGGAACTTTGGAGAAAGAAGCATCTTAAACATGACTGATACTTTATCAAGCTACTTATTCCCTTGGCTCCAATGGAGTCCATCTTTGTCCATAGATGATGGGTATGTTGATGTGATGATGGGGATGATGTGTGTAT
>OMKQ01010700.1:2746-20929 GCA_900302335.1 Phycis phycis
GGAGCAAGGCCCGGGGGGGGGGGGGGGTGAATGCAGTTAGTCCAGAGAGCGCCGTACACAGTCTGGCGAATGCAGTTGGTCCAGAGAGCGCAGCACACAGTTTGAACAGGAAGAGGAAGTACGCAGAGAGAGCGCGTGCTGCGGAGCATCAATTCACTCCTAATATGGCTGCTGGCTCTCAGTGATGACTGTGAACCCGTCAACCAATCAGGTCGCCGCAGACGAACACAGTAAAAATAGATGGGAGAAATCGCCTTAATCAAATGAGAGATCTTTGGTCTGTAGATTAAAATGCGAGAAAATCTCATTTTTAAACAATTGTGATGCGTTATGATATTTTCATGATTAGTCTGTGTGGGATGGTTAGTGGGAACGTGAGGTGCATGCGTGTGAATGCAGGACCATGCAGTGGACTGCCAGACAGTGGACACAGTCATACCGTCACATGTACTGTACGTCTGTACGTCAATGTGCAACGCAAACCACCTCGACAGCACACCTCTGCCCTCGCCCGTGACCACGCGGCCTGGTGTCTCCTCCACAGCGTAGCAGAGCTGAGGGAGAAGGTGTCGCAGGAGCACCAGCAGGTGAAGGCGAGGGAGCTGGCCCAGGCCCCCAAGGCCTCCTATGGATACGGGGGGAAGTTTGGCGTGGAGAAGGACCGCATGGACAAGGTTTTGGTCTTATTACTGACGTGCGCTTCCCGCCTGGGATTGACAAGTTAATCGTGTTTTGTTTTGACTGAGGATTGTTTTGATTGGTTCATTAGCCAATTGATAAATTTTCACTATTAGAAGAAGAAAAAGAAGGACATTTAGCAGACGCTTTTGTCCAAAGCGACTTACAAGCAGTACATTTGTGGGGTTCGACAGCTGGAGGTGGGCATCGAACCGCCAACCCTCCAGTTAGTGGACCACCCGCTCTACCCACTGAGCTATGCCGCCCCTATTAATTTTCAATTGATTGATCAATTGTTCCCCTTTTCATGGGACATTGCATTGACATTATGTGTGAGTGTTGTATAAACAGTAAAGTAAAAAAAAGGTTATTACAAGACTACATTTACAAATGGTAAATAACGGTGGTGATCAACTTATGAAGACATTGCCATTGACTATCATAAGACTATCATATCATAATTTTTCTGTTTACAATTATTACATCTTTTGTTATTTTCTGGGATGCAGTAATGGGTTATACTGTACTAATTAGTGATTCAAGATGGTTGACTGAAAATACAAAGGTTTTGAAGTCAAATTTCAAGTACAAAAATTGCCTTCTCCATTCACTGTAGACCCACTGCATTGCAGAAGCTCAGACGTGTAGCCAATCTCCAAGGTCACCGTGTCCTTCATTGAAATGTGCTGAACATGATTTCACTATGCTTCAATTTCCCAGGGGGCCATGGGGCATGACTTTGTTGCGCAGGTGGAGCGCCACTCTTCCCAGACGGACGCAGCACAGGGATTTGGAGGGAAATTTGGTGTTCAGAAAGACCGTGTGGACAAGGTGGCAGGAGAGAAAGTGTAAACTTGAAGGTTACTGATGCTGAGGTGATGAGGTGATGAGGTGGTCAACTGACGAAACATATCCTGTCTCTGCAGTCTGCCATGGGGTTTGACCACAAAGAGAAACTCGAACAGCATACGTCCCAGAAAGGTATTTGGCACCGGTTTTGGGACTTTTTTCTTTTCCAACTGAATGAACCTTTATGTTGCCTTAAGCCTTCTTTTAGCTTACGCCATGCTACTTTACAAAAGAGTCGCATCAGCATTTATCTGACTTCACTCTCTGTGAATTCTGATTAAGAAACGGCAGGTAGATGTGCGGGCATCTTGCTCAAGGTTGTGTAGAGGAAGATTAAAATAAAGGTACAGCATAAACACACATGACAAGGGTGTTGCTATAGACAATATAAGTGTTGCTATGGCAATAGAAGGATGAAACCATACTGTACAACCATACAACCAACTGTAAAAAGGAAACAGTACATTCCTATTCAGATGCCTACAGGTAGGCGGCGGACATCGACATCGAACCCAAGACTTTGAACCCTTAGCCACGGCGGTATCTGTTCGAACCTCCCACCGCTGTGTTCTAACTCATGTGTGGCCGTTGGTAGATTACTCCAAGGGGTTTGGAGGAAAATACGGAGTGGAGAAGGAGAAGGTGGACCGGATGGCCATGGGATACGACTATAAAGGCGAAACTGAAAAACACCAGTCGCAAAAAGGTGAGTTCAAGGATCATAATACGGTTAGTTGTTCTACCCTTAATCTTGAATGCGCAAGTTATTCTCCGGGTTATTTTAATGTTATGCCAGCTAGCCGTGTGTTTAACTCATCACTGTGACCCTTTGACCCCTGGCCAGACTACGCTAAGGGGTTTGGTGGCAAGTTTGGTGTCGACAAGCACAATGTTGACAAAGCCGCCGTGGGCTACGACTACAAAGGAGAGACAGAGAAACATCAGTCACAGAAAGGTTGGTGCATTAGCTAATTTAGCGCATTAGCTAATAAACGTTGTTATTGGTGTGGTGCCATTGACCCTTTTGTTGTTGCTTTTTTTTGTTGTAGACTATTCACAGGGTTTCGGAGGGCGTTTTGGTGTGCAGACCGACCGCATCGATAAAGTGAGTATGCTACTGTGTTGAGACGTTTTCGCACAAAAACATTTTTCACGATGCCAGGGGACATTGTGGCTCAAGGATGCCTACAGGTAGGCTGTGGACATTGGGGTTTGACCACACAATCTTTCGACCGGGAATCAAAAACACCCTAAACCCTAGACTATCGCGTCCCCTGAGTTGGCTGATTTGGAGGGTGTATAGAATGTTCTTCACCCACGGGCTCATTCACTAAAAGCTGTTTTCTGTGTTGTTTTAAACCCTTCCAGAGTGCCTCTTCCTTCACAGACATGGAGCAGCCCGCCTCTGCATATATCAAGACACAGCCGGTGGAGGCTTGTAAGTGTTAATCACCACTTTACTTCCAATAAAACACTTCAAACATCAGTCTCATCAGTAAATACAAAAAATAGGATGTATATACATACATCCTACATACATTTACTCTTATTTATTTACAAGATGCTTTCATCCACAGCGACTTGCATTTCATTCAGATACATTATCATTATCATAGTCATTATGGGGCAGACAGGGGATTGGATGCCTACAAGTACGCTCAGAACGTTAGGGATCAAACCCAGTGCCTTTTGGCTTTTAGGAGTCCCAACAGCCTCAACACGATCCTGCTCCCTACCTATAACCACCAAGCCTAAGACAGCACAGCCATCTTACTGATTGTATCTGTGCACCCAGCCAGCGCCGGTGCCGGCAAACTGAAGGCCCGCTTCGAGAACATGGCCAAGGCATCCGGTGAGGAGAACAAGCGGAGGGTGGAGGAGGAAAGGGAGAGGAGGCGAGCCAGAGAGGAGAAGGAGCAACTCGAGACCAGGCGCAAACAACAGGTAACAGCAGATGACACAAAAACCCCAGTGGAAGAAGCCGCCCCTTAATCATCTTGAGAACGTCTTGAGCGATCCACCATCCTTTTTCTGTTTGCTGCTGATTTATCTTTTAGGTGGAGAAGGAGCGAGAGGAGACTCAATGCAGGCAGCAGGTAATGGTGAACGCAATTCCTGTGAAATAAGCCATTCCTTGTTCGTCTGAAGAACTTCTTGAGGAACATTCAACACTCAAGGTTTGACGTCTTCTTCGCCTTCATCTTTTCGAAGGAGAGGGACAGAGAGGAGGAGAGGGAGCGACAGGAGGCCCAACAAAGGGAGCAGGTGACAGCCGTTGCGCTTTTATTGTTCGTCCTCTTAGTGCTACAAACACCCGTTAGAAGATGCTGGGGTATCCACACTGATGTTTCTTTATTTTAGGAGGAGAGGGACAGAGCGGAGCTGGAGCACCCGAGTTATCCTCCACCTGTCCCTGATATGGTTCCTCAGGGAGAGTGGGACACCTCAGAAGTACAGCAGCCTTTGAGACTGCAGGAAGAAGAAGAAGAAGAAGAGGTGAATCTCTTTTTCAATTCAATTCAAAGGAGCTTTATTGGCAAAATCAACATTTACGTTGCCACTGGATTGAAAAAAAAACATTGGACATTTGGACATTGGAAATTTGGAAATTTCAAAATGAGCCCTAAGTAAATAAAAAGGTGAATAAAGTATCAAGGAAGTAGAATATAAAATACGTATACAAGATGTTATAGAAAACAGCTAAACATATATACAAGCAATGCATATATACAAACAAAGTTGCATACGTGTGTCCTGTAGTTGTAATAAAATATTATAAAAATTGCATATCTTTCTAACGTCAGCCATGGCTTTCCCCCACCAACACGAGGAATGAGGGCTGGTGATCATAACCAATCGTCTCCTTGTTCTGCTTCCAGGAGGAACCTGAATATGATGAGCCTCCACTGTTACCCACACGCTCAGAGGACTATCTGGATTACGCTCATACTATTCCTGCTGCACAGGAACATGATGAGGAAGCAGAGTATGAGGAAATTGAGGCTCATTCTCCTCCACCAGGTCAGTGGTCCGATAAGGGGGTTGAATTCAGAAGTGGAAAAAAGTACTAAAATATTGTACTCAAGTAAAAGTATCAATACTTTGATAAAATGTTACTCAATGTACTTTGAGTAAAAGTTACTTTCTGTGTGTCTGTGTGTGGGGGGGTGAGGGTAGTGAAAATAGGGCAAGGGTTCATAAATCCCAAACTATTTAGTTTTTAATTAAAGAAGAAAGTGCAACAAATGTAAGTGCAATAACAACAAATGAGACTTCTTGTTCAGTTTTCTCCATCTTATAAATTAGCACCAGAAAGACTTTGCGACCATTGACCTAGCTCGTGTGTCAGCATATGCGTCCACGCCCCCTACGTTCACTCCAGTGCTCATCGCATCATCATTCGTCACTGTGTTTTCATTGGGCTTTTTTTTTTTTTACTCGGTAACAGATAGGATTTATAATGTAACTAAGTACAATACTTCAGTCAAAACTTACTCAAGTAAAATAAAAATACCAATTTTGAATTATACTTCAAATATACACAATACACAAAAAAAAACTACTCAATACAGTAACGTGAGTAAATGTATTTTGTTACTTTCCACCTCTGGTTGAATTCAACACTTCACACAGTCCCACAGTCTTTCCTAACTGTGGGGTTGCAGGGCCCCCTCTAGAGTTAAATAACAACACTGACAAAGTATTCATAGCCATGAGCCACTACTTGACCCTGACATCGGATATTACAGGCAGATATCGATTGGGTTAAAACGATGGGTAGGGGAAGCAGATGTACAACAACGAAGGAGTTTCGCGTTTTTCACCTGAAGAACGGCGCCACACCGGCTGACAAAGAGGGCGAGTGTGTAGCGCGCAGGTACACGTTACTTATTGCGGGCGTTGTTGTCTCCCAGATTCAGGTGACTACGAAGACCTCACCTGTGGCCTGACAGCGAAGGCTCTGTACAGTTACCAGGGAGGTATGTAAAAGAATCTGCTGAAAAGTGACAGTCATGTGGTTTAAGAGTCTAATTATGTCTGTGCTTTGTGATATACTGTTATGATATGAACCAATTCAGCAGGTGCTTTTATCCGAAGCAACTTACAGGGAATTCAGGCCATCATAAAGGAGCAGGTTATGGCTTATCTTAGAGATACAAGACTGCCAAGACCGGTTAGACTAAAGGGCACTTTGGGGATCGAACCCAGAGGGATCGAACTCTTTTGGCTCTCAGTCAAACACCTGCCACTATAGTTTGCTCCCATGTTGCATGTGATTGCGGTTTACACGATCATTACATAAAGCTATTTGCTGATGTTCAAGGCTTAAAAAAGTAGCACAAAATTGATCAGTGATTATTTAACCCTGAACACAGCCCAGCTCCGTGTTGTGAAACAACATAACATGAAGTCATTGCAAACTGCCAACTCTAAAAACCAAAATAAAAAAACCAACAGATGCCGCTGACGAGATCTCCTTCGAGGCCGATGACATCATCACGAACATAGAGATGGTGGATGAGGGCTGGTGGAAGGGGCATTGCGGCGGACGCATCGGCCTGTTTCCTGCCGCGTACGTCCAGCTTTTGTCGTGAGGGCGGCGCGGTTACTCACGGCGGCATCGACTGCCTCTCTTCATCTTCGATATGTATTCGTTTTTTTCAGGAAATCTACACTCTGCACTGTCGTGTTTTTCCATTGCAGCCTTTTGCTTTCGTTTAAGAGTCGTTCGGAATGAACCGTTTAGTGTTTTAATTGATCCCACCAAAGTCACGCAAGGTATTTACGGTCATTAAGGGAACCACAGGGAGAGCTGCCGTACGGGGCCGTTATGTTGGGGATTCAGAGTACCGGTAATTGCATATTGGAAATTGGATTGAGAGTAATCTGCATAACATGAAAACCCTACCTCTTTGTAACTTGGCACTTAGTCAGAGATGTTGTATACTAGCAATGGTTCACCTAGCAATTGAAATGCTTGAAACTTTTTCTGGTGACTTTCTTACTGTATTAGCAGCAATTAAATGTTTCACCTTCTTATGACAAATGTACTCTTTGTACGTCGCTTTGGATAAAAGCGTCTGCTAAATGCCCTAGATGTGAAGCATCTCCACTTTTTTAGATAACCTAGCCATTAGAAGCTGCAGACAGGTTTTTATTAGGTGCAAATTAGAATTATTTTGAACAAAAGTGACGATTGAAAAAGTTAGTGGATGTCACCGTCTTTTCACAAAGTAAAGGATAAGATGAAGATAATATTTTGTACCGCTTGTGTGCCTGGTAGTTTTACAACTAGCTTACTTAAGTAATACTGGACTGGAACGTCAAGTAGAGATTGACTGCAGTCTGAATGGAAATAAATATAAATTAAAACTTCTGTCTGTGAAACCTTTTCAATTCCAACCAATTATCACCTGACAGTAAATAATAATAATAATAATAATAATAATAATAAAAAACCTTGCAACTGAATTTCTACACAAATGATTTATTACCATGTTCATCACTGTCTCCTCAATTACATATTGTGACAAGAAGATTGTGAGACAATCGCATAATAAGAAAAGGTACAGGTGTCCATTTTCTATTGAATACCCACAAAGAATATAGATGAGGTTACATTAGCCAATCTGGGACAATGCATGACTTTTGTTTGACATGTTCTGGTGATCACAATCCCCTTGTGAACGAGTAATCTCTGCTGTGAACTGTTATGTTGCTGTGAAGTGTGATGGCTTAACCTGATCATCATAACCTGACCTGAATTAACCTGATCATCCACTGGCCAGAAACGGGTTCCACATCCACATCATTCCAGGATTGTAATCCCGGCATGTGGAAGCAAAGCAAATGTCCTTTGGGTTTTTCCCCCATATCACCACGCAATGTTCTTCTTGTTCTTGAACTTCCCTCCCTTCTGGACATGCCGCTTGGCTTTCAGTTTCTTCGCCTGTCTCTGGTTCATCCATATGGGATACTGTCCATTTTCATCCAGGTGTGTTTTCTTGCTGCGCTTTCCTTCCAACTCCATCTTCCCATCTAGAAAAACATGCACACAGAAACTCAGATTATGATGACAGCAACAAAAAAGGTAAACACCCAGGATACATGGTAAAACAAAAAGGACCTCATCAAACACAAGTGAAAAGCAAGTTCTGAAACTTCATCCCTACATTTCATCCTGACAGCACCACCTTCTGGCTCCAAACACGGGCAATGACACCAATTGGGGAAGATGCTCAACTACATGTGTGAACCCATTTTCTTAAGAACGAATTACATGCGGCACTGGATTTACTTAAACCAAGTAGGAGTGTTTCATGATTGTGTTAGTGACGAGTGCGACAGTTAGAATGTAACAGCAGGAAACACAGGACAGTAATAGGAATTCACAATAAATGCTACTAAAAGATATACAGAAAAAAATATATATATATATATACACACAATGAATTATTACCTTATTGATGGGTGAGGTAGACATTGATTGTATACGCTGCATTACTGAAACTATATAATGACCAGATATATCGAGCAATACAAATGGAGACAACAGGGTCTAGCTCACCATCCACCACGGCTTCTCCCTCCATGTCCACGTCAACTTTCTTCTCCTTCAGTTTAGCAGCTGGGACCACGGTGGCGATCTCCTGCATGTCGTCCATCGCAGACTTCCCGTCCAGAGCCAAGGCTTGCTTTAACCGAGCCAGCTCCTTGGGTTCGTTCTTCTTCCTCTTCTCTGCGCGCATCTTCCTCTTCCATTTGCTTCGCAGGCTTTTTGCCATTTTCTGTTCAGCTTAAAAAAAAACCCATGAGATTCAGATTCATTCGTTTGGAGCCATGGAGACGAAATGACAATTAATGCGTTCGCAGTTCAACATGGCAATGGCATCCAACGTATCACTAATCCATGATCTTTTTTGTATCAACGTCCTTTAATCTAACATCGGCATATTCTGAGTTCTGAGAAAACCAAAATGTAGCTCGTTAGCAATAGCAGTCGAGCTTGTACGACTCATAAAACGGGGTTTTATTACATGTATCTGGAGGGCTTAGACATTAACCGCTCAATACTCGCACATTAGTTAAAGAAAATAGACCACACCAATAATAATCACCGAGATATCACTTACCAAAACAAACGTAGCACGCCAAGAACTACCCAAGATCACACTTCACACGTGTAGACGACAGGAACACTAATGACGCGCATTCGAACAAGCAGGGTGGTGATTGGCTGTGTCTGTGGTCCAACCACGTGACTCGGTCGTAGTTGATTGGCTACGTAGCGACTGGTAACCCCGGAAGTTGAAGGACTGTAAACATAATGACATTTTCAGCATATGGAAGCCTGAATGTTGTGTTTTTATTCTAAATAATACGTACATTAACGTCAAAATAAGGTAAATTTGGCCACATTAAAGTGATAGCATATTTTGTTTAGTATGAAGCCAATGGCAGAAGAAGCCATGAGAAGCAGCACTTTAACGTCACCTGCTCAAAAGCGCAGCTCCGGCTCAGTGGCGCATCATAGCCCCCCGTTGGGTTCAGGTGTACCTCATGTTCTAGACCTACTGGACACAGCTGCAGAACAATTCATTGTCCACCGGGACTTCCAGACTTCGTTTAGCATATGTGAAAAAGGCCTGGCTATTCTGGTGGACAATGAACAAGAAGACAGCAGGTAAGACGCACCAATATGTCCATATAGGAGATTGGGCAGGGTCTCACCTCAAATTCGTCTTGTCAAAGATTACAGAATTGTAAATTATGCTCCATCCATTTGGGGTCAGAATAGTCTAGTAGTGGTTAGGGTGTTTGACTTATTTACTTTGTGTCCATCCCCAATGTCTGCAGCTAACCTGTAGGCATCTCAGCAAGATGCCATTATAAACCATACTTCTCCTTGGCATGTATCTCGAATTCTAAGTCACATTGGATAAAAGCATCTGCCATATGTATCTCTCCAGGTGGGGAGAGTTGAAGGAGGGTCTGTGTATTTTGGGGGTCCAAGCCCTGGCGGAACTTAACCAGTGGCCGAGGGTCCTCCATTGGGTCCTCTGCCAGTACGAACGTCCGGAAGAAATACCTGCCAAGATAATGCAGATGTGGTAGGGAAACTCAAGCAAGCTTTTAGATTTTGTATTAATTTAATTCTTACACTTTTTTTTAATCTTTTGGTTTCACTTATTTATTTCGTATTTATTTCCGCCTTGTTTGCACAACAGCATTCTTCTCTATGCTAAAGTGGGACACGAAGCCACCATACAGGAAGCAGCCATGGTCTGGCTACTCTGCCCAGCCACCGCTGGCCTGGGTTCTTATCGGACAGTGGCGGAGCTGTACCTCCTGTGTGTGCTGCTGCCCCTCGGACGCACGGACGATGCGCGGGAGTTGGTTCTGGGCGAGGTGGGGAGCAGGGCGTTCAGCGAGGCCCAGAGACAGTTGGCCCTGGAGGTGGTGATGGAAAAAGAGATTGAAATTCAAGAGACGCCCGAAGATGCTAGTAGCAGCCCAAGCCCAGGCGTCCCTGTACCTACCACCCCCCCTGGAGGTTAGAAACATAACTTCTGTCTCTCCTGTATTATAACTCGGCAACAATTCAAAATCTTTGATGATGATTACAGAGTGTGGAAGTATCCACAGACAGAATTCTTCTGCTCGAAAAGTACAAAAATAACATTAGAAAATGTAAAAATCCTTCAACGTTCATCTAACATCAGAGTTTAGTTTTGGATGCTAGTAGCGAATGTATTTTACTCCCTTAAAGCATTTGCCAGATTTGCTTGGACAACCAGGTTAATTGTCTTGGCAGTGTGGAGATATAAATCAGCCATGATTTTTGTTAAACTCACCCCATCTCACCGTGTATAAATGTTCTGAAATTCAGCAGTTGACCATTGGCACTTGTGTTGGCCAGACAGACAGATAGACAGACAGAAATATTTTAATAATCCCAGAGGGAAATTGCTTTTGTTACAAATACTCCAGTTGAATGGTAAAATAGTAAAAGGGACAAGAAAAACAGTATAGAAGTAATCCCAGTGAAATATAAATATTAAATATTAAAATACGTAAAAAATATACATAAATATACATAAATCTAGGCATACACTATAAAAAATATATAGCATACACAATGTGCATGCATACAATAAGTTGAAATTAGAAATATAAAGGTCAGTGTCCAAGCTATAAAGTGATAAGTGACCAATAAAGTGATAAGTGACCACTTAGAGAGAGGGGGTGGCTGTATAGTTTGATGACCACAGGCAGGAATGATTTCCTGTGTCACTCTCGGTGAAAGGAGTCTTCTGCTGAAGGTACTCCTCTGCTGGGCCAGGGTGGAAAAGAGAGGGTGAGAGGCATTGTCCAAGATGGACCGTAGCCTGGACAGCATCCTCCTTTCTGACACGGTCGTCAGGGTGTCCAGCTCCTCCCCCACGATGTCACCAGCCCTCTTGATGATGAGTCTATTAAGTCTGTTGGTGTCCGCGACCCTCATCCCAATTGCCCCAGCATGTGACAGCGAAGAAGATCGCACTGGCAACAACAGACTCATAGAACATCCTCAGCATCGTCCTGCAGATGTTGAAGGACCTTAGCCTCCTCAAGAAAAAGACTCGGCTTTGGCCCTTCTTGTAGACAGCCTCTGTGTTCCTGGTCCAGTCCAACTTGTTGTTGAAGTACACCCCCGGGTACTTGTACTCCTCAACAGGAACCCCCTGGATGAACACAGGGGTCACGTGTGTTTTTTCCCTCCTCAGATCCACTATGAGCTCCATTGTCTTTGTTAATATCCATGTGAGCTGCTTGACACTAGCTTGGAATAGAATGGATGTCAATGGCTCGACAACTTCCCAATTTCAGAAGGCAGGTACTCCGTGAGAGTGGGTGAATTGTAGAAGAATCAGGGCTGGTTTACATCTCAATATAAACAATGGCAGTAATTAACCAGGGGAGCAAACAGGACCCTTTAATGACTAAATGTATCTGAATTCATTGTAACGTGCATTACATAAAAGTGTTGTCCAAAGAAACAGTAAGACTTTTTTGTTTATGACGCCGACAGCGGCTGAGTTGTCCCGTGTATTGGTTTGTGGCATCCTACAGGTGCTGTGGTGGACAAACTTCAAGCTGTACTGCGACTCCTCAGCAGAAGCCTGTCGCTGAGCAGCAGTGCCGGGTGGTTTCCCCTGCGCAGACTAGTCATGGCGATGGTCCTCGTCTACATCCTGGTGGTGAGGATGAACCCAGGTCAGTCGCCCTCCCTCCACCTCACACCTCACTCCCTGTCACCAAGCATCTCTCAAAACTCACCTGGCAGTCAAACCCACCAACAGTGCTTTCTCCCCGTTATTCTCACACTTTGTTCTGCTGTACTCGTATTGAATGAGACTCATGTTAATTGAAGGTAGTTTTTTTTTTTTTTTACTGTGACTTTTATGATTCTATGGTGAGTTGTATCTATGTAAGCTTTGAGTATCCTGCGTATTGAAGCACTCTACAAATACAATTTTTTACGATATTATGTCCACAATCGCTGTGTTTTCTGGTGACCCAAAGCAAGAATTGAGTGGCTTCTAGCAGACTGACAAGTGAGATGGAACTAATATTCTTTTTCTAAAATATGTTTTCGATACCTTTAAAATTAGCTTCATATCTACGTAGGGAGTGGGTCGTCTTCCATGGGGTTTGTTCCTACAGAAGCCCAGAATGAACAAACGGCTCTCGAGAGAACATGTTTTTAATTCAATCTCCCCCCAAAAAAGCATTTTGGTTTAGGAATTCCTCCTGGCACCCGACACAATACAGGACAGTACAGGCTGCAGTAGTCGTGGTGAAGGGGAGCAGTGAGGGAATGGGGGAGATTCAGTTGGTTGCAATCTTCAACCACACCAGTAGATGCTACGACATTTTATGCACTGGACCTTTAGTACAAATATAACGAGTCGTTTTTTCACCCATTTTTTTCTTCTTCTTCTTCTTCTTCTTCTTCTTCTTCTTCTTCTTCTCTATAGCACTTCCTTCTTCCTACCTCTGGATCTCAAAACTCCTCCAGCTGTTAAAACAGACGTGGAACGTCATGTTTAAACCGCATTATTCAGCCTAGCTCCAAGAAAGGAAACATTATGTGAGAGTGAACAAGTGCTGCGGCTGCCCTTCACTTGAAGATGATAATTCAACATTGTTATTATTATTATTCAATGAGAACAACACGATTATTCTATATACATTTTATAAGATAGATGTGCTTTGCTACAGAGTTAATGTGAAGTGTTCCAAAAGCGAACTGTCAGTGTGAAATATGAATGTCACTGGTTTTAATAAAGTCATTTTTCACATGTCGTTAGGTCATCATTCCTGTGGTGTAGCCCACATGCATACAATACAATTCCTCGTCAGTAAGATTGCTCAGCCTAAATAATTTGTTATTCTTTTTATGAATACCGTCTCTAACTCTAGCAGACCTACAACTAATCATCTAACAACTAGTAATCTAACACCGACATTGTGCTCTGACACACGAGTTGATCAGATCCGGTCGTGAAGAACACCAGAAGCCGCTACGTTTCGTTTCTACCGAACAGCGACGACGCACCTGAAACCGAAACTCAACTTCTTCAACGTGACTTCCTCCTCCTCCCGTCAGCTGTTTGGGTCACAACACGGACAGTCCGGAGAGGCTGTCGGCAGCGCTGATCTGGTTGGGATGTCTTTCAAGCAAATACGCGTTTTGATGTCGAAACATTTGAGCGGACTGTCCTCAATAGGTAGGCTGTTCACCGGCGAGGAGAATCCATCAACATTGTCGTTTCACACATTACTCGTTTGTATTGTCGTACAAGTGTGCGACGATTGATCGACCGTATTGGCCGCTGTGCTGTAAAGGTCGCATTGCATCCCCCCCATCTGATGTTTAATTGTGTGACGTAAACAAAGACAGACCCCACCGAGCTTGTCCGATGTTTGTTCGCTCCCAGGATTAAGAGGTCTGGGGAACTATGGGCTGAGCTGCTGTGTCAACGCGTTGCTTCAGTCCTTCTCTGCAACGGAGGAACTTAAAAACCTCCTGGATAGGTAAGATGCCACCGAATTGGTACATGCGTATCAATTTGGATGCGTTAGTCAATCTCAACTCAACCTTTATGTCTTAATATGATTCGGAATATGATGTGAATATCCAATTTTCCAAGGTGGGATGCATCGTCTGTGCGCGAGGAGACTCTGAACGTACCGCTCCAGCTGAGGAGGGTACTGAGAGGCATTAGAGATCCCTCGCAGCCGGACCCTCACAAGAAGTTTCTCTGCTGTCTTGATCGACAGAACATCCGACGTGAGGGTCTTCGACAGTCAATTGGATATCGTTTATAGAATTGGATAAAGACACAATTGGTTATGATGATGATGATGATGATGAGGAGGAAATGATTACTAAGACTAACTGTGATTACTACTAATTACGGTGGTGGCGATGAGTTGACGACGAGGATGATGTGACGTCTATGTCGTCTTGTGTTGCAGTGCACGTACAGCATGACGCCGATGAGGTCTTTCTGGCTGTCCTCAACTTCATACTGGAGCAGTTGGATGACCCGGCCGTGGTTTGTGTTTCATTGAATCGTACTGATCACATCTATGCATCACCCATGCATCGGCGCATCACATTTATTGAAAGAGTAAACGAAGGAAAGCCCTCTGATTGGATCGGACGGGAAAGACTGACAAGTAGGCGGGGCTAGGCCCGTCCAGGCCCGCCCGTGGCCACGCCCATGCTGCACACACCCATAAAGATACTACGATGTCCAGGAACTATGATAAAACCACGATAGCCAGATTCAGACCAATCATGATGAAATGATAACTAATATCTTTTCATAGTACGTTTACTATAGTCTAGATTCAATTTTGTTCAACTTTAATGTCAGAGTCCGAGTACAAGTAGTAAGATAAATGAAATGCAGTTTAGCATTTTATCAGAAGTGCAAAAAAAAGTTACGTGCAGAGTATGTACATATGTATAGTGGAATATCTAAATGTATCCTTCATAGACTTGCTTGTAATGATATACTCCACTGTATCGTACCTATATTTGACTGTTCACTAGTCATTTTGTAGACAGCTTATCCACAGTTACTTACAGTTAATCAAAGGTAGATGTCATTAAAGAGAAGGTCTCACTCAAGGATGCCTACAGGTAGACTTCAGACTTTTCGGGTTCAACCAAATTACTTTGGCAGTCAAACACCCTCACCCCTACACGGTGTGTAGAGTAACCCACTGCATAGCTACACTATGTTATACTATATTAGTCTTTACTATAAGTGGGGGCGGCAGTGGCTCAGTGGCTCAGTGGGTAGAGTGTGTGGACAGAGCGGGTCGTCCACTAACCGTAGGGTCGGTGGTTCGATCCCCTTGATCCCCCTCCTCCTCCAACTGTCCACATGTTGAACCCCACAAAAGGTACTGATTTATAAGTCGCTTTGGTCAAAAGCGTCTGCTAAATGCCCCCTTTACCCCTTCACTATAATATGCTGTCATGTTTAAACTATTCTGTACACCTGTCTAAACCACTGTATGCTCACTGTATGCCATAACCTCTAGGCCGCGGAGATCCAGAGTCTGTACCAGTTCTCAGTGGAGCACCACTTGCAGTGTCTGCAGTGTTCCCACACCAAGCCCAAGCGCGACCCCAGCTACCTCCTCAGCCTGCCCCTGCACATCAGAGAGGGTCACCCCAACACTCTGGTGACTTTCACTGCAAACATGTACATCCATCCGGCCGCATCCGACCACTTCCACGCCGTCACCCGTCCGTGCGAGCGCGGAAACGCGCACGGACGTGACAACGGCGTGACTACCAGTGCTTCGGTGTAGAGGTCTGCGCGGGACACAGTGTTCAGTCCCGCTCCTGCGAAACAATTGTCCTTTTTTAGTCCGGCTCCCGCCCGCATCTGTGATATTATGTCCTGCTCCCGCCCGCCAACGCCCGCAAGACGGCAGGCAGTTCACTTTCTGTAGCGCGAAGGAATCGTCTCTAAACCCGTGTGCGGGAGATTAGGCCACACCCCCAAACGACGACGACGTCCGCAAGTTTAGGCTGCTTAAAACGTGCTTAGATTCTTGTTTGCCAAACGGAATCTGCAGCACAAATGATGTACGCCAGGCCCTACATTAATCATTTGTATATTTTACTTTACACTCATATTTAATTTGCGCGAGTGCAGTGTATCGTCCCGCCCGCCCGCGCCCGCAAATGAGCTTTCAAAGTTTGTCCCGCGCCGCACTATTTTGCGACCTCTACTTCGATGATGACAGCCGCAGGAGGGCTGGCCCTGCTAACTGTTCTTGTTTTGAGAATGTCACGACACATTTGTTCACGTGATATGTGAATGTCCGTCAGTCTCATGTCATTCACGGACACATATCAGTCAACTGGCCAGCTAGCTAAGTCACGCGATGTAGCCTGTTAGCGCTGCCTAGTTTAGTAGAGGCTATGCCCCAGACAGAACGGCTGTAGTGTTTTTCGTTAACTAACGGCTAACTTAGGAGATGAGGTAGGATATGATAATAATGGCAACAATGACATTAATCATTTTAATTATATCATTATCGGAATGTACAAATAAGAACTTATCAAACTTATCAAAACGTATCAAACAGTTTAGAACTCCAATTTCAGAGACATACTCGATTGAGGGACATTTAGTATATTTGGTACACTTAATATATTCACATTGGTACTGTCATGACGTGAACTCTTTCAGGCATCCAGAAAGCGCTCTCGGTTCGGATGCTTCGTCGTTGCCTTAGTGGGCGTTTCATCCTGCATCTTTTTTATCTTGCTCCGATTGGGTGGACCCATCACTCTATTTAAGCATTGATCCATTTATGTACACATCCGTCCATCTATGTACATATCCATCTATCTAGATCCATCCAACTACATCCATCCATCCTTCTGTCTACACATCGATCCATCGACATCCATTCATCTATACCTCCATCCATCAATCTACATCCATCCATCTACATCCATCCATCTATACATCCGTCCATCTTTCTATACATCCATCTATCTACGCATCCATCCATCATCCATCTATACATCCATCCATCTATACATCCATCCATCTATCTACATCCATCCATCTAGGTACATATCCATCCATAACTACACATCCATAGATCTATCATCCGTACATCTAAATCCACATGATTATGAACTATATACTATGTCTGAATACTGACATACAAATCAATTTCATCCGTTATGATCGTTGTTTTTCAGAAAGACTGCATGGTGTCCTTCTTCAGGTTGCAGGAGTTGAAAGGCATCGACCGTTGTCTCTGTGCCCAGTGCAGTACCCTAACACCGACTGAACAGGTGAATTGAGTCACACACTCGTGTGTGTGAGTGTCGCAGCTGCCGCCCGCCATCATGCCACATTCTGTACATTGGGAAGAGATATGTTTGACCAAGGCGCTCCAACACATGGCTCCTGCTGTGTCTCCCAGAACGGCTCAAAGCCTCGCTGCACCGCTGTTAGCCGCCCTTTATGTTAACCACGGAACAGAAGAAGAGCTCTCATCCCCCACCATGTGTCCTTTCTCCTGCGTGACCCTGTGTGGCTCTTCGTGTCGCCTCTGGTGTGTGACCCACTTAAGGGTTCCCTAAAAGCTCACTCAAAGCTCACTCATCTCCCACCTCGACGACTGCAACTCGCTCTTGGGGTGCTGATAGACTTGCTGTTAGACCAGGCGTAAGCGTACGCGACCTGCTGTGTCGTGTGCAGACTTGCTGCATCATTACGCGGCCAAAACGCATCACACTTGGGGCAGACCTCAGTAATATCAGATCCGGAAATCGTACAAAAGCACGTGTATTGCTGCTCATGTAAATAAACAACAAATGTAACCATCGCGATCTGTCGCCAGCTGGTCTGACATGCATGCTTATCACTGTGCATATAAAGACTGTGGTCATACGGGTGTGGGAAATTGTCTTTCCTCGAAACTTTACGCCATGCTAATAATAACTTCCCCGACTCGGACCTGGAGGTCGCTGTGTTTATTCGCACGATCGCCCCCCCAAGTTTCTTGTCAGTATTGCATCTTGCGGACGCGTCGTGTTCGTTTGCGACGACGCGCGCGACCGACGCACCAAATGGTCACAGAATACGCGTGGCAGCCATGATGCGTACACGTATGCGTTGTCTGCAGCAAGTGAATTCCTGCCCTTAGCTGGACTCCCTGCAACTGCGGTAAAATCTTTGCAGCGGATCCAGAACGCTGCAGCACGCCTCGTGTTCAACCGACACAAATTCTCCCACGTGACCCCCCCCTCTTCCACGACCTCCACTGGCTCACTGTAGTGGCTCGCATCAAATTCAAGACGACGCTACTGGCCTACAAAGCTGTTAATGGAACTGCTCCTACCTACCTCCAAGCGTTAGTGAAACCCCATGCCCTCCATGAGCGCTCCACTCCACTACCTCAGCTGGTCGACTGGTACCTCCATCACTAAAAGGAGGAAAAGGATGGGAGGCAAAATCAGAACTCTTCTCCGTTTTGGCACCGCAGTGGTGGAACGAGATCCCTGTCACTGTCAGGATTGCAGAGTCACTCCCCATCTTCCGGAAGAACCTCAAGACT
>OMKQ01011124.1:4060-16636 GCA_900302335.1 Phycis phycis
CACAGGGATTTAGTATACACAATGGAATTAAACCATCATGCACAAATTGCTGTCTTGTTCTTGTAGGCCATGAGGGAAAAGGTGTGTCAATGCATGGGGTTAATAAGTAGAACATATAACAATGAGTTAAGAACAAGTTATTGAAGGTCTACTCTGGAAATACTGGAGTCAGTTCATGTATCATGGTATAAATCCAGTTGATACGACAGTTATTCACCCTAGTCCAAAAAAGCAGAAAGAGTATTATATGGCTGATGAAAGAACCTAAATAAACCGCGATGTGCCAACCCAAACCTAATAAAAACCACACACCAAGCCCAGCACCGTGCTTCTAAGATAACATTGTATTACTCCACTCTATTACTCTACTCCATCTACACACACACACACACACACACACACACGCATGCACGCTCACGCAGGCACGCACGCACGCAGGCACGCACACACACACACACACACACACACACAAACAACAAGTTATGCCGAATGATACAACGCATCTACATCAAATCACAGGAAGTGAACCATTCGGCAGCAAAGTTAAGAAGCAGGACTTTTAACAAAACAATAAACAATAAACTCTGTGAAGTAGATCACTAAACATGGCCGGTCTGTGTAGCGTAGCTCCAGTGACAAGAAAGGAAGAGACTATTTCTAGCCTTAGCCTTGAGCCAAACTCATAAGAACCCCCCCCGCCCCCAAAATAACATTTTATATTTCGGTTGAAATCGAATCAAAATACATTTTATGTAAGAGTGACTTCATGTAACGATCGTCCCAAGCGTTTCTAGAAACTTCCAGTGGCGGTTGTGAAATGAGAAGCTAACAGCGAGCGACACGCTGGACGCAGCGCGCTTACGAGGCTTTCCCGAAACTCACAGCGAACAGTAAGAGTCCACGAGGGCTCGCCTACCGACGGGCGCCCGCTGTGAGGCCTAATCTCAACAGGAGTTACATGGAGGGCGGGCAGTGGTCCCACTGCGTCACACTGGCTCACAATTAGTGCGCTTTGAAGTCTGGCTTTGACCTTATCGCCGATACTCAATACACCGTTGATAGGGAAACAATAGACGAAGCAAAACCATTCGACTGACCCGGGACTGTCAATGCCAAGATAAATGTGTTTGAAAAATGATTATATAGACTAAAACAAAAGCAAACTACACTAACGTTGTAATGTAACGTACAATGATTAACTGGATACAAGATATAAAGAGCACACAAATTCCTCCACGCAAATGTGGAAATGAGTTCTTATTGGACGATAATAATGTTGTGTAGTCTATAATCTTGGGCTCAACGGGTCCCGGGCAGAACGCTAATGAACTGCGTTGCCTGCTTTTGCACCCGCTAATAATGTGCTCAATGAGAAGCGGCATTCCAATTGGCACCGATGTTGACGTCTGGTCATCACAAATTGGAGCGTAATATGGCGTTGTATGGTTTTGAATGGAAAGACTAGAAACGGTCTGACCAAATGACTGACCATGTCTCTTCCCCTCTCTTAAATCCAACACAGACTGTGGTTTTTCCAACTGCCGTTTAAAACAGGAGGGAAAAAAAAACAAAAAACGATGACGCCAAACAGTAGTTTAGGAGAGACTTAACACGCGTGTCGTGTTTGTAACATAATCTGCGTATTTGTGTTTATTTTTTACATTTCACCAGGAACAGACCGTATTTTCCTAACGCTTGTTGTTACAACGTCGGTTTTACACCCCAAAAAGAACCCAGTTTCGTCCAACGAGGTGTTATTACAAGTAATAAAAATCATCGTGTAGTTTACGGTAATGGCGGCCACTGTTTGTAGCACGACATGCTAATGTGCTGCCTGCAGTCATAACATTTGCGCTGACTTACCTGGCAACAGAAACACGGGACACCTCGAGACATATCAACAGCGAACGTCATGTATTATCATCTACTGGTGGGCAGCGCGGAGCCAACGCACGGGCCGATGGACCCTCACCTGTCTGAGCTCCTGGGCCTCGGCCTGACTAACGGCTGGCTGGAGCACGTGCACCTGCAGCTGGGACAGCTCCCCCGCCGGGACCTCCAGTGGCACCTCCGTCTCCTGGCAGTGCTGCTGCAGGCCTGGAGAGGTGGAAAAGAAGGACACCAATAGCCCGCGTCGGTCGAGCTGGCTGTGCACAGGGAGACACGGGGTGTAGCTTATACGCATCCTATGGAACGTACGCCTCAGAGCTGAGGGTGAAGAGAACATGGGCCTTCACTGTCCAAACTGAGGTTACTGCAAGATGCTTTATTGGATTTGCATTATGTTTGTTTAGGAGACGTCTACTGTACAGCTTATTACGGTTAGATGGACTGGTCTTGAACTGACTTTGATGATAATTTTACTGACTTTAATAATAATAATAATAATAATAATAATAATAATAATAATAATAATAGTGAATCACAGTTACATCTCAAGCACAAGAGTTCAATGCGTATTTCGTCTACAGTTTGCATTTAGAGGTAGAAACATAGGTCTTCACTGCCACCTTGTGGTTACATTCATAATTCCACATAATATAAAGGGTAAAGGGGCATTTAGCAGACGCTTTTGTCCAAAGCGACTTACAATCAGCACATTTGTGGGGTTCAACATGTGGACAGTTGGAGGAGAGGGATCAAAGGGATCAAACCGCCGACCCTACGGTTAGTGGACGACCCGCTCTGTCCACTCGCTCTGACCTCTGACCTAATGCGGCCCCTGATATAATAATATGAACAATATTATGACAAGTAAATAACCACGCAAGACTATTGGAAAATCTAGATGTATGTAAGAAAGAATACCTTATTGCTTCCTACCTTGAGCCCAAACGGACCCCTCTGCGCCACAAGGAGATGAGGCAGGGGTGGACTTGAAGGCAGTGAACTCACTGGTGAACTCCATCTTCTTCTTGTACTGCATCTCCAGCACCGACAGCGCTTCGGGCATCTTGGCTGACAAGAGGCGATAGCCTATGTCCGGCTTGCCGATGAACCGCTGCCTCACCGTGATATCGTAAGGATTGTGCACCCGGATGTCGTCCACCTCGTTCCTCTCAAAGCGGTGAAGAAGCTGACAGCTGGTGTCACGGACCTCCAGGGATGACACCAGTACCAGCAAGCAGCCGGGCTTCAGGTCCGACTCCCCGCCACTGGACACCAGAGCCGGGATGCTGGTGATCACTTTATTCTTCCCCGAGCCGCTGCCAGCGGCTGCAGCGGCGGCTGCTCTGGCTGCATCTTCTGCCTTGGCCTCCTGCTGCATCTTCCAGGGGACTTTACCAAAAGGCCACCAGGACGGAGACTCCAGCTGGGACAGGTACCTGCAGACACAGCAGATTTTGGAGGACATGAGTAGAAGTGAACAGTGAGAACTGTAGTACATACGCAGTAATGTAATATTGTTTTTGAGTGTTTCTGAGATATCAATGTTTTACTGTATTACATTACATTTTGAATACAATGATCTCAAAAAGTTACGAATTTAAAAACAAATGGTGTTAGAACATATGAATGTATACTTGTCTGCTGTGCCTAGGTCAGATTCGATCTTGTCCAGCCCCTGCATCATGTTGTCAAACTGCTCTCCCTGATGGTGGAGGACAATTCCTGTATCTTCCAGCCTTCTCTGGGCCCCAGCCACCAGGTTGATCAGCTCTCTGCCTTTTGTAGCCTGAGCCTCGGCCCCCTTGATCTCAGAAGATGGAGACAAGAGACGTTCTCTCCAGAAATGCTCCAGGACGTTGTACACCACCACCCTATTGGGTTTAAGGGAACCAAACCAGTGCTTGACATTGCCTTCTTCTAGCACCGTGAGAGTGCTGAAAATGAAGCTGGAAGACTCCATCTTGATCTGCATGATGTTTGAGAGGCGAAAGCTTGCCAAATTCTCCTTGGTCTGGTCAGAAGTGAAGCGCACCATGGTTTTGGTGATGGACAGGGTGCCACTCTCCCATCTTTTATCATTGGTGATGTAGTAGGATCCAGGCCAGCTGTGGATTGAACTAATGTCCCGGTTCATTTTGTATGGTGTTGGAAATTGCCTAGCAGGGAACTGTAAAATGGGGAAAGTACGGGTTACATTTGAAATAATAGATATTTTGTCAGTCAGTGACAGACAGACAGACAGACAGACAGACAGACAGACAGACAGACAGACAAATAGACAAATAGACAAATAGATAGATAGATCCTACTTGTATACAGCTATAATCCCCCCAGTGTCCGTTAATCCAGGCACCAGTGTTCGGAGTGGATGTGTTTAAGTGTTTCGATTCATTGGCAGGTGTGGACAAGAGCAGCAGGGTAGCATTATAATGAAATAGAAATCCGCATCACTTCTTATGAACGTTGTGTTCGTGCTAAAGTGACATAACCACTATGACAAAAACAGGATTGTTTACTACGGAAGTGACGTAATGTACACGTACAGTGCGATTCTTCGTCCGGGTAGAAAGTGGCGACACCAAAAAGAGGCTAATATCGTTTAATAAATCATTTTTAAGTATTTTTACAGTTCACATGGAAAAGTAATTTTCTTTATTTAGATTGCAGTTTTAATACCCAGGAGCGATTGCGGGGCATGGCTATTGTACTCACACAACAGTCACACAACTGTAACCAGCAATTTTCGTAATGGAGTTCTGTCGAGGGCAGCTGATTTGTTGTCCGCAATACATATCACATTTCGTCTGTACGTTCGTGTACATGGACACTAAAATGCACAGTATGAGTGTGAAGACATCCGATAGAGAATTTTAAATATATAACTCGTAATGTTTAATAGTTTATGAAGCGTTTACTGCTGTCCCATTTGTTGAAGGATTTATTTATCGTCATGGACAGGGAATCATATCATAATTGCTGCAGTCTGGTAAAAATACCAAGACAGTCGTATGACCAGTTTTGGTCATCACATTTCGTGGAATATATTGACAAGGAAATAAGCTATTCCACATTTTTCAAAAAGTACCTACTTCCCAACCACCCATGCATGTTTTCAAGAAGATTTACTGAGGACTGGAGGTGTAGGAAACAATGGGTGACTGAAGAAGGAAAGCCTAATTTCCAGACACTGCTACAAGAGTTTGGTATGGAAATAATCATACTACTATTTATTTGCTGTGTAATACACGAACATGAATGCTAGCGATAAAATAACAAATCGAATCTACTTTCCTTTTTTTAACAGATGAGACCCCTGTCCCTGTTGCAAATTGTAATGCAAAGGAATACAATGCAAACCCAAAACATACTATGCCTTTTAAAGAATTCATACATTACTGGAAAGAATATATTCAGAATGGAAACTCATCACCAAAAGGATGTCTCTATCTGAAAGACTGGCACATGGCAAGGTCTCATTTTTTTTGATTGATAAAAAATTCTGTGTTTGTGAGTGTGTTTCGTCTACTCAACGTGTGCTTCACTCGTCTTTACTCTGGTTCAATGCTTGCTTTTCACAGGGACTTCCCAGAACACAATGTCTACACAACTCCAGTGTTCTTTTCCTCTGACTGGTTAAATGAGTATTGGAACACATTGGAAGTGGATGACTATCGTTTTGTCTACATGGGACCCAAAGGCTCATGGTACAAAGGGACAATTTAAGATTGCCAATAGCATAAAAACCTTTGCTTTGTAAAACATCAATAATTTGTTTTGATTTATTTTCTGATAGGACCCCTTTCCATGCCGATGTTTTCCGCTCATACAGTTGGTCTGCAAATATCTGTGGCAGAAAGAAATGGCTGCTGTATCCCCCGGGTCAGGAGGAGTTTTTAAAAGACACCCATGGCAACCTGGCCTATGATGTAACAGCAGCAGATCTCAGAGACAAAGGCCTTTTCCCACAGTCTGATAAAGCCTGCCAACCTCTTGAAATTATTCAAGAGGCAGGTGAAATAATCTTTGTTCCGAGTGGCTGGCACCATCAGGTTTATAATCTGGTAAGCACTGTGATTCGTACAATTAGAAAATTGTTCCATTATATTGGGCAGAACAGTACCCAACTTTTTCATTATTCAAGTATGAAAACCCATCCACCCATTGTTTTTATTTTCCCCTAAATAAATTATTTGGGGAACCGTTGGAGGGACCTTTACTTTCAAGAGCAATGGTTTCCAAATAGATTTGAATAGTTGTGAGTGTCAGACAGTACGTGGTTTTGAAGTAAGTGTGTAGTAGAACTGTTTGGATGATGGGAAATCTTGAGACTGTTCTTTCCGTTCTTTCTTGTTTCCGTTTCATAGGAAGACACCATCTCTATCAATCATAATTGGCTGAATGGCTGTAACATTGACATAATGTGGCAGTTCCTTCAAAACGAGCTTTCTGCTGTCCAACGAGAGATCGAGGAATGGCGAACTACCATGGACTCGTGGCATCAGCACTGCCAGGTGATAAAGTCAAGTATTTAAAGTAAAACAAATGTTTTATTATTGTGGAATCTGACGTTTGTCATACAGAAATATTGTGTTCAGTGTTTTTCGTTTTCTTTCTTCCAGACCATCATGAAGTCGTGTTCTGGCATTGATTACGGAGAGTTTGCGTCTTTCCTGAAAATCATTGCTGAAAATCGAATCGCCTTCCTGAGTGCTTGCTCCTCTGCAAACACTGATTGTCCGAGGCATCTGTCAGAGACCCTAGCTGCTCTTGGCTCTCACCATGCAGCATTTGACCTGCAGCGGGTCGTTCATATCCTAGAGTGCCTCATCTGCAGCGATGACTTCAAGAGACTGGACCACTCTACGCTGAATTTGCAACCTGAAAATCTTCTACAGAAAATCCGAGAGACGATACACTCCACAAGAGGGCAGCATCTCCCTTAACAGGACTTTGGTGCACCCTTTGGATTTTGAATGTTCACCCCAGAATGTGTTTGCAAGTGTCCATGCTTGCCTTGTACAATAGACAATATTTAAGGTATTATGACACATTTGGTGTGGCATATTAGATATACTTAATCACAAATGTAGGTAAATGTCTTGCACCAAATTGTGTTGTGTAGAAATAAAATCCAAAAATAATTGTCTGTGGTGTATTTAAACTGATTTAATTTAATCATTACACAGAGCTGAGAGTCATGTAAAACTCAGGCATTATACAAAACAATCTACATCAAACGCCATTTCAATTAGTGGATTGTTGCAAATATAAGGTGGCGGGCTGACCACTAGTCAAGAAGATACATTGGTGCATTGGCCTCACCCAATGCAAAACTAACACAGACATCCTCATCCTTACTTTAATATAAAGTCCTGAGGCCACCATTCTGGCACGGAAGCCTCTAGATTCACGGTGGCACCGTCGGAGGACGTGAGCGAAAGCACTTCTTTGGCATGAGCAAGACGAATCAGACTCAGACCCAGCTCTCCGACCCCGGCCCTGTGTTTACCAGCAGCCTTGCCTGCTTCACTGTGCAATGATGCTCCTTCGGCAGCACCCTGAGCCAGGGCCGAGGACAGGCGAACTGGCATCAGGCGCTTGCGTACCACGCCCGTGTGATGTGTTCTGGCCGTTAGCTCCTGTCCGATGTAGCAGCCTTTACTGAAGCTGATGCCCTGCATGAACACCAGATTGGACTCCAGCGGGAGGGCCACTTCGGGAGGAAGATCCTTCACACCCTCCGGGAGTCCTACGTAAACAATACAATAGATGCAAACTTGCTTGCTAGTCACGAGTACACGCATATGTATGTTTAAATACAGACATAAATGTACCTACAACCTGCACATACCTATCGAGTAGCGATGCCTATGATACTCCTCTGTATCTCCTTGCTGACAAGATGCGATTATAGCCTGGGGGTCAACGTCATTGTCCAACACCAACCTCCAACCCATTGCTTCAGTTCTGGGATCCGTCACGCATACAGGCGCCTTCTCAGGAGATGAGATATCCGGTACTTCTGAGTTTCCTTGTCGCGGAAGCACTGCCCACGGAGAGAGTTCTCCACAGGAGCTGATCGTCACCTTTCGGCGGATCTTGTAGACCTTCAAGTGTCTCAAGATGGAGTCCTTCACCGTGCTGTCACACTCGAGGAGAACACTGCTCCCTGTTGCATGTTTTAGACTGAAAGCAAGCAGACACATGTTAGTTTGAACCATGTACATGGCAAAAGAATGACATACATTTTGCTCATTATTCGAACCTGGCCGTATGCTAATATTGACAAGTATTATTTATGTATGCAGTGAGTGATCTAACATGGCTAGATTATAAGCAGAATACGAAATATTACAGTACAATAACATAGAACAGAACGCGTGTCTGCCTCTACGTAAATTTAAGAAAAATGTACGAGCATAGACAAGTCACTCGTTAAAGTAGGCATACCTGTACAATATTATGTCATACAGAGTTCTTCCTTGGACATTGAGCATGTGTGAATACACAGCCCTCTGCCCAGGCTCTGCCAGGAGCTCGGTGTCATTGGTTATTATTCCTTGAAGAAATGAGTGTGTATCCTGTCCCTCGAGTTTCAACAAGGTTCTGTGAGGAAGGCTATAACACACATAACTGAACAGATCCCGTGTATCCGCGACATGACTATGACTCCTTTTATGAAGCACTGTTTTGGAAACACGGGCGAATACACATTGGTGTGGATCTGCGTCACTTCTTAAAGGACGGTTTAATACACCCAGGAAACCCTTGGATCTTAGCGCCGCTCTAGCCAAAAACAACATCCCCATGTTGTGTTTGGTGGTCGTGTGTAGAAAGCAAAAATGAAGCTTATATAATATTCAGACTTAAACTAAACCGCATTCTCCGTGGAGGCAACACGGTTACATCAGATAGGGCACAGCGGTAGACTTCTTCAACGGGCGCGCCATGTTGATTCCCACAATGCCCCGCACGATAACATTAGGCCACGTGAGCCTGTAAAGTTATGACGTAGCTGACCCGTGTTTTTACATTTGGTTTGGAGGTCAGTTTGAAACAACCGAGTGTATGCGCAATCGATTATTATTACGCACACAAAGGTCAGTGAATTGATTATATCGGTTCACTGACCTTGAAGTTGAAGACAGACCCGTTTTATTCACAGTGTCCGTTCTAAAATGTCCGTAGGACAATATTTGTAAAAGCCTATTAATAAGACAAAAAAACAAACAAACTTGCCCTTCTGTCTGTCAAGGCAAGTTGACAAACGCCATGCTTAATTGATATCAACACTTTACAATATGTGTACATTAATTAACCATTAATTAACATTAATTGATACAGTAATAAGCATTATTGTTATCTTGAATCTTAATATTTTCTCCTGACTAGGATTTAGATATCAGCAAAGTTCCTTTGTGTCATCTCTTAGCATACTACATGTGAGTCTAATTTTGCATTTGGCAGGCTCAAGTTATATTTCACATTCATGTTTTATATATCGCTTTGGATAAAAGCGTCTGCTAAATGCCCTAAATGTAACTGTAAATGTAAATGTAAATGGGACAATTACATAGGGTGTAGTTGGTGTTTATAATACCTTATTATAATAACTTATAAGGTAGAGGTGTTATTGATGGCGTAGTTACTTATAGTTTATGCAAACAGATCAACAATGGGGCTACTGGGGCTTGGAGTATTCAGAGAGCAATGGCCAGGAGAAAGCCCTTCGGATAAGGGTCCCATTCCCGGGCCATATGTTAGAGTTTTGCAGGGACACAGCAACGCACTCAGAGAGGATGAATCATAGACGCAAGTCACTGCTGTAGTAGTGTTTGTGAATGAATGGGGACTGTGGCCATCAGAAGACATCCCGTATGATACAAATAGTAGCGCCTTGCACATGAAGGCCAGGCAGGCGAGCCACAGAGAACAATGGAAGCCATTGGGGAGGAAGCTGTGCGCCTATAGGAGTCCGGCCTGTACTTGGTGGTGAGGGGGTTTTGAAGAAAAATGACCCATTGTCTCCCTCTCTTTCTCTCTCTCTCTCCCTCATCCTGCTTCCTGCCGAGCCTGAGCAACGGTACCATGCCTCTGGATGTCAGCCCAAGGATGCTCCTCTGTGAAGCAGTGAGACCCACCACCACACCACCGGCCCCATGGACAGGTAGGTGCAGCCTTTGCCATGTTACAGCGACAACTGTATTGTGATGGAAACGTGCTATCAGAGCTCCAGTGTGTATTTATTCACATTGAGGTCTGGGGGGTCAAGGGCACATTGGCAACAGAGATGAGGTGGTGAGATGGTAAAAATACAGTTTGTTGTGCATTTCAATAGCAAAATAGGTGTGGACAAACATTTTCATTGTCTACCAATGCTTTTATCACCTTTGTGTGAGCTCTGAGACAATGATGTCTATTGTAAAAAAAACTATTCACACTTTTGGTACAAATTAAATAGTTTGATCCTACAAGCCATTTACTATTTACTCTTATGTAAGGGTGAAATCAAAATATTTAATAATACATAATCTACTCCTTGTGAATGGGTTTATGAAAGGTGATGACATCATGTTTACATCAGGGCAGCCAAGGAGAGAAAGAAATGCAGCCTGTTAGTGCATAATGCAGAATGCAGTAACAGCATTGGCAACTTATTGGCAAATATTGCAGGAAAATGCAACAGTTGTGAAATACATAAGTGACGTTGATTACTTTAATAATTAGAACAAGTGACTGACAATATCAACCATAGGGCTGCGGCAGAGAGTCAGCAAGAAGGGGGCATGAATCTAATCCCATATCTCGTCAACTGTCACAAATTGTTTCGTGATGCCTGACAGTCCGTTATCTTTGTATTATTACTCTCTTATCTTATCATTGTTGTAAAGGAGCAGCTTCCACATGAAACACACTTTGGATATATGCTGTATTATTTTTGTATTCACAGCCAATACATTTGTTGTGACGTAAATCATCTGTCAATACCGACTGTAAACATTGTGCAACTTGTTCGTGTTAAAAAATAAGGCTAGCTGTTGACTAACATGAGCTTTTATATACAAGACAATAATAATTGACTCATAAAATAGTCCCAACATGTTCACAGTGTCCTGTTTATCATTAAAATCGTGTTGTTCTCAAAAGCAGGTTATTAAAAATGCCAGGCCTGCAGCCTGGCCGCGAGTGCGTTGGGTTCACCGAGGCTGTGCTGGTGAAAGTGTGCTTGCACCATGCAAACACACAAAGCCATCCAAGTCATCTGGAGGAGAAGCCAAGGCAATGCAAATTTCTCCGGAAATCCAAGTGACCCTGACTAGGTCTACTGCTCCTTTGGGCTGGCCCTGGTTCACCATCTGACATAGCCAGTTATGACAAGATAAAGTCAAGGACTTAGACCGCTGCTCTCCGAGCAATGCTTTGTTGTTTTGTTAATATGAAAAATCAAATACAATATACAATACTGGTACAAAGGAAGGCCGACTATCTATCTATCTATCTATCTATCTATCTATCTATCTATCTATCTATCTATCTATCTATCTATCTATCTATCTATCTATCTATCTATATGTATCAGTATTACCTGTCTATCAATATTGTCTTTCAGTCAGTCAGTCAGTCAGTCAGTCTGTCTGTATTGTCTGCCAGTCTGTCTAACAATCAGTGTTTCTGTCTCGTTCAGCTGTCTGTCTGTTGTCCTGTACTAAGAATGACCCCTGCACATGACTTTGATCTGTGTGCTGCTTTCCTGGTACATGAACCCGTTATTAAACTGGGAACTTGGCGATAGCTTCATTGTTGGTTATTGTTCGAGGAGAGGAGCACACATGGAGGGACTTTATTGGGAAAATATCCTCAGCAAAAATGTGTGTATGAAGTGCAGATCACTTGACCGAAACCAAGAACCCTTAAAAAGATTATAAACCAACAAAAACCAATGTTGTTCGGTTTAAAGTCGTACATTTTTTTTGTCTGGATATCAAACATGAGCTGTTACTGATGTTTCACAAACAAATAGTTTCGTAAGTTGGCATGGCAGTACTGTATGCAGACACGTCCTCCCCCCTGTCTGCACACTGGCACCATGGTAACACTGCACTGCACAGTGGAGTGCGTGCTGATTGGCTCACTTGTTGGAAGTTGTTCTGAGGGTAAAATGTTGACATCCTCCTCCTCCTCCTCTTCCTCCTCCTCTCAGTCGCTTCAGTGGAGCTCCAGCCTTAGTCGAACTGGCACGGGACGCACGTGCCCAGGGGGTAGGATAGGACTAGGGCAGCAAAACAAAAAATAAAATAATTAAATAGAACTGAACAAATGAGATGGGACTGCCGACACTCTCAGGCTGCCTATAGGATAGCCCTCTGCCTCCTGTTGATGAGAGCTGCTTGTTGATAGCGGAGATGGTATGTGTGTGTGTGTGTGTGTGTGTGTGTGTGTGTGTGTGTGTGTGCGTGTGTGTGTGTGCGTGTGTGTGTGTATCAGTGCGTGGTGTGTGTGTGTACGTGCATGCGTGTGTGTGTGTGTGTGTGCATGTGTGTGTGTGTGTGTGTGTGTGTGTGTGTGTGTGTGTGTGTGTGTGTGTGTGTGTGTGTGTGTGTGTGTGTGTGTGTGTGTGTGTGTGTGTGTGTGTGTGTGTGTGTGTGTGTGTGTACAGAGTGAGTCTCACAACTGCAGTCTGCAGAA
>OMKQ01011165.1:3074-18168 GCA_900302335.1 Phycis phycis
AGTAACCGTGTTCACGTTTGGAGGGGTTGATCTTAGCATTTTTGCCCCATTCACTTTCCATGTAAAATAATACCATAAAAAAATATAATAAAAAAAAATATATATATATATTCATGTATATATACATGTATAATATATAGTGTACAACATATTTACTTCAAAAGTAATAGCATGCTGCACTGATATATGCCCTATTTTTTGGCCTTGTCTTGGTTTTGATACCTCAAACATTTTAGGATATAATTACACAAAATAGCAATAGTGGGGCTTGCTTTGCAACCACACTAATAATGAAAAAGAAATGTAACCAAGACAAGTGCACTAATTTTTCCAGATCCATCTCATACTTCGATGTGTTCCATTAAGCCCTGATTTTCCTGATAGACTTGAGAAAGCCAACGGATACCGCCAAAAGACGAGCACACCGTATTCCTGTGCAAACAGGGATGTTGTTGTCTGGTTAAGGAAGTAAGTATTAATGACATTTATTTTGTTATGCAAGCAGAGATGGGTCTATACAGGATTCTATAATTTTTTTTTTCTTGCATCAGTTCAAATTCTTTAGAATCACTTCTCGAATTCCATCAGGTTGGAATTTCAACATATCCAATAACTAAAGGCTAAAGATAACAAATTATCGTTGAAATCGCCTTTTGTTTGTTTTGGCTGGGAAGGTAGAAACATGTTGAATTATATAGGTTGAACAAAAACAATTTAGAACCGGTTTTACAGGATTTGTTGTGCACCTGTTTGCGGAAGGTTGACACCTAGAGGTGTCAACTAACTGAGACACAACAGACAATAGACAATAGACTTTCAATTTTATCATACACACGTTCAACTTGGGAATGCCGTGTGAAAATGTGTATATGTAAGAACTCCAGGATCTGCTAATCTAGAAATATCTTTCGATTTTACTTTTTCCATTCCAAGCCATGTGTATTTTCTGAAGCATGCTAACATGGTAATGAAAGAGACTTGCCAAGGGACTGTGTGCTTGCTCTTTGGCTTCAACTTTCAAGTTTTCAAACTTGAAAACTTGAAACTTGAGGCTAAAAGCACACAAGCAAGTCCCTGGGCAAGTTTGAAGAGGACTTGTGACTGATTTTAATATTGGGGCTGATCATTTAACCTTTGATTGTGAGTTAAAAGTGGTACTTTGTTTCTATATCGAATTTTATCAGGGTTGAATTTCAACAGATTTAATAATCCATCCATCCATCCATCCATTTCTTCCGCTTATCCGGGGCCGGGTCGCGGTGGCAGCAGGCTGAGCAAGGAACTCCAGACTTCCTTCTCCCCAGCAACGCTTTCCAGTTCCTCCTGGGGGACCCCGAGGCATTCCAAGGCCAGATGGGATATATAATCCCTCCAGCGAGTTCTGGGTCTCCCCCGGGGTCTCTTACCAGTTGGACGTGCCCGGAACACCTCTAACTGGAGGCGCCCCGGAGGCACTCTGATCAGATGCCCGAACCACCTCAACTGGCTCCTTTCGACGCGAAGGAGCAGCTGCTGTACTCCGAGCTCCCTCCGGATGTCCAAGCTCCTCACCCTATCTCTAAGGCTGAGCCCAGCCATCCTACGGCGGAAACTTATTTCGGCCGCTTGTATCCGCGATCTCATTCTTTCGGTCACTACCCAGAGCTCATGACCATAGGTGAGGGTTCTGGCTCAGCTCCCTCTTCACCACAACGGTCCGGTACAAGGCCCGCATTACTGCTGACGCCGCACCAATCCGCCTGTCCATCTCGCGCTCCATTTTACCCTCACTCGTGAACAAGATCCCGAGATACTTGAACTCCTTCACTTGGGGCAACAACTCGCTCCCAACCAAAAGGGAGCAATCCACCATTTTCTGGCAGAGAACCATGGCCTCAGACTTAGAGGTGTCTATGTCTGAGTCTCATCCCAACCGCTTCACACTCGGCTGCAAACCGCCCCAGTGCATGCTGGAGGTCACAGTCTGATGAAGCCAGCAGAACCACATCATCTGCAAAAAGCAGAGACGCAATTCTGAGGTTTCCAAACCGGACACTCTCCTCACCTCGGCTGCGCCTCGAGATCCTGTCCATATCACAAACAGAATCGGAGACAAGGGGCAACCTTGGCCGAGTCCAACACCCACTGAAAACATGTTTGACTTTGTGCCGAGAATACGAACACAGCTCTCACTTTGGTTGTACAAAGACCAAATGGCTCGTATCAACCTGCCGGTACCTCATACTCCCTCAGTACCCCCCACAGGATCCCCCAGGGGACACGGTCAAAAGCCTTCTCCAAGTCCACAAAACACATGTAGACTGGATGGGCAAATTCCCATGACCCCCTTAGCAACGCTGCGAGGGTAAAGAGCTGGTCCACTGTTCCATGGCCAGGACGGAATCTCCATTGTTCCTCCTGAATCTGGGGTTCGACAATCGGCCGGAGTCTCCTTTCCAGAACCTGGAGTAAACTTTCCCGGGGAGGCTGAGCAGTGTGATACCCCGATAATTGGAGAACACCATCCGGTCCCCCTTTTTGAAAATGGGAACCACCACCCCAGTCTGCCACTCCACAGGTACTGTCCCCAACCTCCATGCGACACTGAAAAGGCATGCCAGCAAGACAGCCCAACAATGTCCAGAGCCTTCAGCATCTCAGGAGTTCCTCAAAGTGCTCTTTCCACTGCCCGACAATATCCCCAGTCCGGGTCAGCAGTTCTCCTCCCCGGCTGAACACAGCCTGAGCAAAGCCCTGCTTTCCCTTCCTGAGTCGTCGCACAGTTTGCTAGAACTTCCTTGAGGCCAACCAAAAGTCCTTCTCCATAGCCTCCCCGAACTCCTCCCACACCCGGGTTTTTGCTTCAATGACAGCCCTTCTGGCCTGCCGGTACCTGTCTGCTGCTTCAGGAGACCCCTGGGCCAACCAAGCCCGAAAGGCCTCCTTCTTCAGCTTGACGGCCTCCTTCACCGCTGGTGTCCACCAGCGGGTTCTTAGGTCACCGCCACGACAAGCACTGATGGCCTTCCGACCACAACTCCTAGCAGCCGCCTCTGCCATGGAGGTTTTGAACATGACCCACTCGGATTCTATGTCCCCAACCTCCCCTGGGATGCACGAGAAATTCTTCCGGAGGTCAGAGTTGAAGACCTAGCGGACAGGGGTCTCCACCAGACGTTCCCAGTTCACTCTCACCACACGTTTGGGTTTACCAGGTCTGTCCGGCAGCCTCCCCCGCCATCTGATCCAACTCACCACCAGGTGGTGATCAGTTGACAGCTCTGCTCCTCTCTTCACCCGAGTGTCCAAGACATACGGCCGCAGATCTGATGATACGACCACAAAGTCGATCATTGATCTTTGGCCTAAGGTGTTCTGGTACCAAGTACACTTATGACCCACCCTATGCTCGAACATGGTGTTCGTTATGGCCAATCCATGACTAGCACAGAAGTCCAATAACAAAGCACCATTCGGGTTCAGATCAGGCAGGCGGAGTCCCCAGGAGTCCCCAGACGGGGCCCCTTCCAGGACACCCCCCAGAGACTCCAAGAAGGCCGAATACTCTGAACTGCTGGTCGGTGCATAAGCACACAGTCAGAGCCTTCCCCTCCACAACTTGTAGTCGCATAGCGGTGACCCTCTCATTCACTGGGGAGAACTCCAACACAGCAGAGCTCAGCCGGGGGCTTGTGAGTATCCCCACACCCGCCCTGGGGCCTCTCACCCTGGCCAACTCCAGAAAAGGAGAGAGTCCAGCCCCTCTTGATTGAGTTGCCATGTTCGCGTGATCGGCCCTTATCCATGGTCCTGAAACTTAATTTACTTAAAAAGCTTAAAAACTTAAAAACTTAAAAGCCATCTCCCACATCGCAGGTGTGGTTGTCACAAATGTAATAGGGCCAACCGTTAACTTAAAAAAGAATTAGGCCTGTTGATTGCTTGTTTTTTCATGATTGTTAAAAAAATAAAATAAAACGTCCCTTGCCTCTGTTTTTTTTGACAAATCACAGCCTGCATATATATATGAAGCCAGATAAAACCAATCATTTAACTAAACCTCAAGCATGTCTAAAGGACATAAAAACCTGGATAACCTGCAATTGTATCGCATAATGAAAAGTGCTTGCTCATGGTGGGAATCTGTTGGGTCTTTGTAAGTAACAACATGAAGAGTTTTGGTCTAGACCTGCTCTATATGGAAAGTGTCTGGAGAGAACTTTGGAATTAGATGATTCTGTTTCTGTTTTGATTAGATGATTCAATTGAATTGAATCATCAGCATTTGATGCATATTGTGACATTCTAGGAAAAAACTAATTGGAACAAAACCCATGTGTCTTTCTTTTCTTTTAATTTACTTTTCACATGTTACATGTTAATTGACAGTTTGTATGAAGTGGATGTTATCCACTTCATACAAGAGTAGTAAAAACCTTCATGGCCTGCCTCTCAACCAAAAGTTAAGAGAGCTTACGAGAGTGGAACGTGGCAGAGCGTCTCACAGAGGAATACAAAGAACTTTAACAGCACAGTCCAAAGGATCCTTTTAGTGTAGGCGCTTGGTGCCATTGTGGTACAGGGTTTTGCTACCCATGCCTACGCATGAACACAAGTTGAAAATGAATGAGATCTTTAAAATAAAATATTCCTACCTCGGAGTATTCCCTCCTGCACCGTGTAGTTCCTGCTCTCCTTGACGTGAGTGTCGAACAGCCAGGACAACACCACAATATAGTATTTCACCTATAACAGAAGAGAAACACATAGTGCAGCACTCAACAAACTACATTCCCTGTGATGGAAGACTAGTCGGACTGCAATTACAAGGGTGATCCCAGGCCTCTAGGGGTGCAAGATTATTGTTACAGGAAAACGCATCATAGCATATAATATAAAATTCATAGCATATAAAAACTTGTTCTTGCAAAATAAGTGTTATGTCTTATGTTAGACTAATACAACATCAATAAATAAAGACCATGTCAACAGAAACAAGAGGACATGTTAGAAACAATACATTCATATAATAAACAAGTAACAAGAAAATTGTATTAAAAAAAGGGCCCATCAATTCACTTGCAGCCTTCAGAAAGCCTGGGACACTTTCCCCATCAACTCATTGGTAGAGTTTGCAGTTTACAGGTTAAGAAAACAAGCATGTCAACCACACTTTGATGAACGATTTAAGGTGACTTTTGTGATCAGATATGCCAGATCAGAACACAGGTCTGACATGCACACTTGACACTTGAATGGCCGGATTTTGGAGTTTGGATTTCACTTTTCCACAAATATACTTTCTGGTGAGATAAATCTGTTGAAATTACGGTGGATGGAAGAGAAGCCCTTATGATGTTCTTGCAGTTTAAAATGGTATTAAATAGTCCCTCACAATTGTGTAGTCATGGATTGTTGGTCAGCGGCTGTGTAAAATGAGTTTGTTTGCCAACGTTTAGTGGCTGGCCCAGGTAGGCGAAGTTCGCCACACATTTCACAATAATGGAGCGTCCGGTCATCAAAACTGAAAGTCAATTAGCAGCATAGCGTTGCTGTGTTGGTGTATTAAAATAATCACACATTTCAATAGCAGTTACGAGTTGGACGTGTTGGATATTTAACAGATTCACGCTCTGAATTAACGAAGCTGGGAACTAAAGACACTGTCACTGGTATGAGTCCCAGCGGTCCTAGTGGTCTCTGTGTATGGATGGGGTGCAGTTTTAAAGATAAGGCCAGTAGTCTGCCCACATTGCGCACAGATTGCTGTTCAAACACCTATGCAATCAGATCAGAATGTAAGCCTGACAACCTTGGGATGTGGTGTAGCTTATCGGATCACAATGTGAGCATGATCCGATCGGGGATTGTCTAGACCTGACAGTTAATGCACCTGGTGTGATCAGATGATAATGGGCACATTGAAACAACATCATGTCAGATGGTATGCTCCATAGGATTATGTTCGTTCAGCGGACCTGTGCGGTCACACTTACATGTAAAAGACCAACTACTAGACCAACTGCATGTAAAAGGCCAATTCAATTTTATTATTGCATAGCGGTTTCAAGCGGGCTTTAAATGAACAAAACCAAGCCACACAGCCAATGGCTGTATCTTTCCACGACATAACCAACGTTTCGGTATGATATTGCATAATTTGATATTGTAATATCGGCATTGTCAATATACTGTGCCCCCCTTCAGGCTTCTGACCTCATACTGGGAATTGAAGCTGAACGACAGGCTCATGGAGTCATTGGTGATGGTGTCGGCAATGACGGAGGGTGGAGGCAGCGCTACAGGAAGGAGGGAGGAAAGACGGAGAAAGAGAGAAAGAGAGAGACATGGAGAGATGGAGATAAAGATGAGAAATGGAGAAAAAGAGAAAGAAAGGGAGAGAGATAGTTTGTCATTGATCATAATAATTTTTTTGTCGTGTTATTTTCAATGTGCATCTCTTTCGTAATCTACAGCTGTCATGTACTACCACAATTTCCAATTTTTCTCGATTTAAGATAATTCAAATGTTAAGGTAAGTAACACTTAAGAGCTATAATTTGTATGTTATTTGTTAGAAATGCCATAGTCATCCGCCAGGTACAAGTGGATGAAATGTGCTGTGAAAATATCCGATTTGAGTTGACTGCCCTTGCCAAATCCGATTTTAGGCCGCTCCTGCCTCAATTGTGGCCAATCAGAGTCAACTCATCCCTGAATGGTTTGGGGAATCCATCTTACCTATCAATCACATATGCATGAATGCAACCCACTCTCAATGGTGGAAAGGGTTGGGAGGGAGCGGGGGGGATTTCTTTTGGTTGTTTCATTTCTAAATCTTGCTCTCTTCTGGCTCATTCGTTTGGCTATTTCTCTTAACAACCCTTGAATACTACCTACATCAGCCTGAAACTCAAAGGGTTTTTGTTTCCAACCTTTCTTGGGTGTGAGGGATTTGACCTCACTCCAGTTGCCCACACCTCTACTGGTCACCGCTGCCACCTGGGAGAGATTATAACATTAATGAAATTATGATATTAGCTGTTACAGAATCCTGTTAAACAACCTAAAAGGATGTTTCTAATCATATCTAAGGCCCTTTTACAGCACAAATGCGCTTCACTTTACTGTATGTATAGCTTCTTAATATACTTTGTTTGTGTGTGTGTGTGACAAGGATCTGTTTGCACAGTATAAATTAATGTATATATAATGCTGCAATAGAGTTCCTCATAAAGTAATCTGTAAGGCTAATCAAGCATCGGAAACAAGAGCACTTTGAATCCTAAGTGCGTTTGTGTTTTTCTTACCCTGAACATGTACAGCGTGCTGGGAACTAGCTCTGTCACAACGGCCCTGGTGGTGTGTGTTCTCTGGTATGTCCACTCAGAGTCACTGTTCTCTTTGAAATGCACCTAACCACACACACACACACACACACGCACACGCACGCAGTTAAAGGAGATAATGGGGCCAAAAGGATGTTGCCTACAGCCATACATCTGTACACAGCTACTTTGCCCTCACACATTCAATAAAGGAGAATGAAAAAGCTGTAATCCTTCTACTGCCAACATAGAATTAATCAATTGCATCATGTATTGCTGTGTCTGAATATTTGTTTATATTGTGAAAGTCTCTTGGTGTTGTACATGTGTGTCAAGAGAAGACTAAGACAATTTTCCACCTGGTGTTGACAATAAAGCTGTATCACATTTGTATTGTACTGTCAAAATGCCATTGATTAAAAAACATAGCAGGTTTAAATTTCCCCTACGTAAACTGCATTTTTACTTACTACAAATCTATGGTCTGCTTGCTATCTGGTGAGCAAGTCAAGCTTAGCCTACTGGCTAACTATCTTGCAAGTGGTTGTCATGGAGACTCACTATATACTCTCTGATGAGGCCGTGGGGTTTGTTAGGGGGGCTCCAGGACACATCCACCGTGCCGTCCTCCCAGTTGTCACACGTCAGCTGCAGGTTGCTTGGAGGGTCAGGCACTAATGACGCACGAAGAATGCATATACAATCACACAATCATTAAAGGAACTTCCCAAAGGTACATAAAGCTGTTGGGTATACCCAAAAAAGTAACTTTTTACCCAGATGTGAGCTCATCTGACCTCATCTCATTGAATTTTCCTGCCATAGACTGAATTGAAGAGCGAACGATTCCCTGGGTCAATCGAGTCATGGATTGCTTTTATTCTTTATACACTCAGTAACTAACATACATACAGTACATGTATTAATTTGATCAAAAGTAATTATAGGCAGTTTATCCGTGCCATATCTGAGCTGACCAGTTCCCCAACCAACCTCACCCAAAAGGGTGACTTTGATCTGGTTCAGTGGAAGCAGCCATTCCAAGTCGCGTTGGGAGGGTTCAAAATGCTTTCCGTGGGGAGCCACTGTTTTTACTGTATGTTTTTATGTATGAGGACTGCAGATGGAAATGAGCTGCTCTGCTAAATCTGGTGCAACCATCTTCTCATTTGTTAAATGATTAATGTACTTGCACACTGTCCTTTTATAAATTAAATAAACGAACTAAACTAAACTAGTGCTGATCGTGCTAAATGCAGCCTCTCAGAGGCTGTACTCACCTCCTTCTGGTGTGCGGACAGTGATGAACTCGTTGCTTTTGTGCACCTTGCTGAGGCACTGGGTCAACACCTTGAGCTGGTAGGTGGTGTCTGGTTGCAGCACAGTCAGCTTGTAGCTGCTTTTGTTGCTCTGCGTGTCCATGCTGGTCCACTCCTGGATGCCCACCAGCCTGTAGTAGGTGGCAAGGGTTGAGCAGGGGGGGTGTGGAAAGTGGGGAGAGGGTTGTGTGTGGAGGGTAAACCAGGCGGGTGTGGGGGGTTGAGTAGGGGGGTGTTTTGGGGAGATAACGTCCTCCAATCAGTTACAGTATCAGGCCTCCATTTTGGTAGCCTGACATCACCAGACAATTGGCAAATGCATATTAGCCTAGAACCGGTCAGTTCATTTGGAATTTGTGGGGGTGTTAACGGGCCCAGACAAAATTGCCTGAGAACACAATTGAATAGACCTAAAACCAATCAGAGACAAACCAAATGTGTGACACATTTGTGACAACCATGTTGTTTGTTTATAAAAATGCCTCAACAGTGCTCCCATAGGGTACTGAATCATTGCATTAAACTCGCCCGATACAATTGTTCCCTTTGTTTGTTTTCTGTATCAATTTTATAAATACATAAAAAAAATTACATTAACACATTATGCTGAAAATATTCCCACCTTCATGTAGGTTTAGTTTTACAACATGTAATTGGGTTCTAGGATGTCCACTTTCCATAAAACACATCATTCTTATCATCCTGCACATAACGTGTGTCTATCTAGGATTGTCAAAAGCCAGAGCCAGAGCCACTTAAGAACCAGCGTTGGGTGGGTAGACGGGGAAGAGCTGACCTGTAGGATATGAGGAAGTCACAGTTCTCCAGAGGCATCCTCTTGGATGACGTCCACATCAGGGTGATGGCACCGGAGAAGTCTGCGGTCCACTGGATGTTCTGCACCTTGTACACTAGAGTGTCAACTGGAAGGGAGGGAAAATAGAGAGAAAAAGAGATGAAAATCTGATGAATTCTGCCAGATCCTGTCCAGACTGTAAAATTCATGTTCAAATTCAAATTCATTCATAAATTCATGTACATAGATTTTAATTGTTATTATTCTATATCCTACAACCCCCCATCCCCAATCCCCAAATGAGCTAATGACCCTGCTCCTGTGTCGGATGGTGTGGACCTACACGTGCAGTTGGCCTCATCACTGTGGTCAGAGCAGTCCAGGAAGCCATCGCAGCGCTCGCTGTCCAGCACACATGCCTCGCCATCCGCACAGCGGGTCCCGTTTCTGCAGAATAGTGGCCCTTGTGTGGCTGTGCAGAGGAGACAGAGAGAGAGAGTGGAGCCATAGGAGAGAGCGAACAGAGAAGAGAGAGGAGACAGAGAGAGTGGAGCCATAGGGGAGAGCAAACAGAGAACAGAGAGGAGACAGAGAGAGAGAGAGAGAGTGGAGCCATAGGAGAGAGCAAACAGAGAAGAGAGAGGAGACAGGGGGCAAAGAGGACAGAGTGGAGACAGGACAAACATTTCACAAATTGAAATGCATTTAATAACGCAGATAACACAATGGTTTGTACTTTTATTCACAATGTCAAGTCAAATGTTGTGGTTTGACAATCTTTGAAAAGGCAGGTGGGGCACAAAACCATATAATTGTTGACTACAACTAACTTTTCTCAAAACATGTGGTGACGTCTTTTTTTCCCCAGCAACAACCAAAAAAGAATCAGTTGCATAAGCAAGAAAACGCAAATTGTGGAGGTCAAGAAAGCCGAAGATAAAAACAGGAAGTGAGAAATGTACTTTCCTCACTGGAATGTCCCCTTACAAAAACCCTCAGCCCCTGAATTCTGTGCTGGATTTCTGACAAATGCAGTCACAACTCACAAGACACTGATTTGGTTAGCTTAACTCACGGCAATGGGCCTCATCCAATCCGTCCTGGCAATGCATGCGCCCATCGCATCGCTGCCAGTCAGGGATGCAATAGGGGGGGCGGTGACACGCAAAATGACCCCGGGTACAGTGTCCTGGAGCAGGGGCTGGTGGTGGGCCATGGGTGGGCACCGGGGCCTGGGTGGCTGTACCATTGGTCCCTAAAATGGAGAAAAGAACACATATGATGTAATGTAATAGAAATTACATGCATTCCTAATGATTCATGAATTTTTGATTTTCATGAAACCATTAAAACTAGAATCAAGCAATAAGCACTCACCAGTGGGACACCCCAGCTCATCGCTGCCGTCAGGGCAGTCAGCATATCCGTCACACACCCAGGAGTTGATGATGCAGGCCCCAGACCCGCAGTGGAAGCGGTTTGGGGCACAGGTTGTGGGGGCAGGGGCGGCCGTGTGAGGAGTGAACCCGCCTGGAGAACAGGGTCAATCAATAGAGTCCAAGACGAAATATTTGCTGGCTGATGGCAGGAAGATGTGTTGGAATAGTTGGAATAAATGGGGAGCAACTATCTGAAAAGAGTAGAATAATGTGTGTGTATGTGGAACGTGTGAATGTGTGTCTGCGTGTATGGAGTATGTCTTTGTGTGTGCTTATAGACAATGGACTCAACAGCTCATCGGCTTTGTAGGGGGATTTTCCCGACCGGGACCTTTTGGCTTGATCTTTGATGTGGTGATGTATTTGGGGGTTTGCCCCCTGTGAGACAGATGGCAGAGGAACTCAGGAATTGTTAGCAGAATGTAATTATGCTTATGTTGTATGTGTATGTTTGTGTATTATGTGTGATGTCTCTATGTCTTTTAGCTACTTGGACCCTGAATTTCCCCTAGGGGATCAATTAAGTTTTTATCTACCTACCTACCTACCTACCTACCTACCTACCTACCTACCTACCTACCTACTTACCTACCTACCTACTTACCTACCTACCTACCTATCTATCTATCTACCCTTCTATCATTAACTGCTTTTCGTGCCCATTGTTCATCTGGGCCGCTCCCAGAGAATCACACCTTTCACACTGAAGATACAGACATGGGAGTGGGGGGGGAAAGTATGTGTATGATTGTGTAACTTTACTACGTAATTAACTCTGCAAGTGTAGTAAAACTGTCTCTCTCTCATTGGGAAATTATGTGGTTATCATAAGAAACCCAGAGGTTAGGATTCTCAATGCATATGAAATCAGGTGGTTACCCAGTCAGCTCCACTGAAGATGACCCACCCTTTTGGGCCCTGGGAACAAACAGCAAATGACCGTCTGATCATTTACATGAATTATAAAACAGAATACTCAGTATGTGGTCTCCTAAACAATGCCGTTGTATAACTGAGAAAGCAGTATATAAGGACACCACAGCTACTACTCTGGGAAGCTATCTGTATCCAGAATGTCCCGCACTTCATGCATGTAGTCACATTCCTACAACACAGGTATCATTCCCTGACTATCGTCTGTGTATTCTCTTTATGTTTTTCTGTAGTCTTCTTATAGTTTTCTAGTATTCATTAATTTGCTGCTTTTACTTTTTTATTTGGATTAGTAACTTGTGTATTCTAGAGTATTCTGCACACAGTGGTTGTGTGCCAATATATGGAGTCAGATCAATGTTTATTTGATTGTTTATTACAATTCGAGTCAACGCCAGAATCCTCACACCAGACCTTCCGCCAACTCCCTTTCCGCCATTGGTTGGGAAATTGACACCTTCTACAGCTTTGATGAATCGATCAAGCACACAGTCTGTGTTGTATATGTGTGTGTACCTGTACATTGAGCCTCGTCGGACCAGTCTCCACAGTCATTCTCTCCATCACATTTCCACCAGGTGGGGACACAGTGTCCATTCCCACACTCATACTGAAAGTACTTAGAGCAGCCTGGCACCTCGGTGGGGGAGGCTGGGGAGGCAACAGATACATAGACACTTGTTTCACAGTTCATTTTCAGGACTGTTTTCACAGACTACAAGCTGTTTTCACAGATCATATCTTCTGCAGATTCTATGGTATACTTAGCATCGATAATACCATTCCATCTCAAATAATTAAGTGTGCATGTGCGTAACCCACCACAGTTGGCCTCGTCTGAAAAGTCCCCACAGTCATCCATGCCATCACACTTCCACTCCAGGCTGACACACACGCCGTTGGTACACTGGAAGGTGTAGGCATCGCATGACTTGCCGGAGTCTGACGGCATGGCTGGAGACACACAAATGCAATGAGGAAAACACTCAAAATAAATCTTTAAAAGTATCTTCTACAAGCCAGACAGACAAACTGAGAGATGAATGAATATGTTGTAAATAACCCAATTATGTTTTTGCCCCGTTGTCATTTTTGTTGTTTCTTTACATATTTATCCCTGTTTTAAGCTTTTAGTGTATTATTTCCTGTTTTGATTAGAGGGGCTTTTATTTTGAAAGTGAATCACCAGTACTTACGCACGCACTAGTAAGAGGAAAAACTAAAATAAAAGCACATACAGCTAATTATTTAATGTATTAGCATCCCCCAGAAGAGGCACAAGGTTAGTATTTATTGTAATGTTGTAATATTGTATTGTAATGTAATGTTTGAACAGGTTTGAATCTTACACTTTAATGTTTATTAAAATCAGATAAAGGGTGCAGTGTGTAATATGTAGTGCTGTATAGCAGAACGGACGTATCAGAAATGACATGATAATATTCATGTTGAAGTATGATTTAATTAGTGTAATCCCATGGGAATAAAAATCGTTTTTGTGTATATTATGATTTCGTAACCTTAACATTATGTATCTAGATAGGGAACAGGCCCTCTTCCATGAAGCCCACCACGTTGCACCACCATGTTTCCACAGTAGCCCAGAATGGACTAACAACTCTAGAGAGGACGTGGTTCACATTTTTTTATCATAGTCGCGATTTTACTTGTAAACTATAATAATAGTAATAATAAACATTATTTGTTGGCGCCTTTCTAGAACCCAAGGTCACCTTACATGTAAGAACAAAAAAACAGATATGAAATACAATAGCACGTAATATAAAGACATACAAAGAAAATATAGTGTGGCTGGAAAATAGACATGGTGGATAAAACGGTTGGGGGACAGAGTGTTATAGGGAGTAGGATAACTGAAAAAGGTGTGTTTTGAGGTGGGATTTGAAGGTGTCGATGGAGTCAAGAGTGCGTATGTGTAGTGGGAGTGAGTTCCAGAGTCTAGGTGTAGAACAGCTAAAAGCCCGAGTGCCAAGCGAGGTAAGTGAAAAGGAGGGGGTGGAAAGCAGGGCAGCAGATGAGGAACGGAGTGAACGGGGTGGGATATAAGGGTGAAGCATATTAGAGAGATATGGGGGGGCCTGGTTATGGAGAGCTTTGAATGTTAGCAGAAGTAGCTTGTAACGTATACAGTGATGGACAGGGAGACAGTGGAGTAGGCATGAGGACTGGTGTAATATGATCGGAGGACTTGGTACGGGTGATGATTCTGGATGGTGGATGAGATGGTTGATGAGTTTCTGTGGTAGGCCGGTGAAGAGGGAGTTGCAATAGTCCAAGCGGGAGGTGACCAGGGCATTCATGAGGATTTCGGTGGAGTGCTGGGTGAGGGAGGGGCGGAGCCTGGAGATATTGAATTCAGCAGGGTCAAGGCCAGATTTCTTTAGTATGGGTGTGACTGAAGCAGTTTTGAGTAGGGAGGGAACAATACCATTTGACGAGGAGGAGTGCACAATTTGCGTGATGAGAGGGGAGAGTGTGGGGAGACAGACCTTGACCAATGTGGTAGGAAGTGGATCAAGTATGGAAGTAGTAGACCTGGAAGACATGATCAGTTGAGATAGCTGTTGATTCGAGGGAAGATGGAAAGCAGACAGGGTACTGGTGGGCCGGACAGTAGCATTGAGCCAAGGAGTGTTTGACTGAGAAGACAGGCAGGGGGTGAGATGGTGATGTATGGAGTAAATTTCGTGATTGATAAAGTCCAATAATTGCTGACACTGAAGGGCTGATGTGAAGCAGGTGGCAGTTTCCTTGGGCTTGAGTAGTTTATGTATTGTGGAGAATAGAATCCTGTGTTGTTGGTGTTGTTTCCGTCACGGTGGATGATGTTGGAGTAGAAGGCAGATTTGGCAGCATTTAGAGCAGTCTTGTAGGAGGTGATGTGGTCCGAGTACATTTGAAAGTGAACAGTGAGTCCAGTTTTCTTGGCCAGGCGCTCAAGGCGGCGACCATGTGTTTTGAGTTGGCGGAGTTCTGAGGTGAACCATGGAGCAGTCCTAGAGAAAGTCACTGTGCGGGTTTTTGTTGGAGCCAGGGTGTCCAGTGCAGTAAGTAGTGTGCTGTTGTAATGGTCGACAAGTTCAGTAACAGAGAGAAGGTGTGGATGAGACATTGACATAGAAATTAAACTGTTAAGTTCTGTGATGTTGATGCTCTTAATATTACAGAAGGACATGATACGGTCTTGACGGAATTTGGAGACAGGAAGGTTGATATCAAAAGTTAAGAATTTGTGATCTGACAATGGGAGTATTGTACCGGAAAGATTAAATGGGACTA
>OMKQ01011188.1:2561-13767 GCA_900302335.1 Phycis phycis
CATCTCAGTGTGCCGGACGGTCACGCCGTCGGCGGCCATGGGCATCATCGCTCCGCGAGACTTTGTGGACGTCATTCAGATAAAGCAATACGAAGACGGCACCATCTCGTCAAACGGTACCGCTAGCTCCTCGCCGACCGCCTCCGTGTGCACCGTGAGGTGCTTCACAGTGCCTCCGACCGGGCACCAGCAGCACACGTTAACAGCTATCGCTGTGTGTCGCGTCTGTGTGAGGCTGTTGATGTTTCTCCCGCAGTACAGCGGCCTCTCTTGGCCAGGGGGCTGACAGAGTCCCTCCCTTGTTTGTAACCGCGTTACGTTGCACACCGGCTTCGCTGAAGCACACTGTACAGTGCACAAGGTTGGCTACTGACCGCTCGTGTTATTTCTTCCCCCAAGGGTTCTAAACCTCCACCTTTAGCCAACATTTCCAAGGTGAAATATATCTTTGCAGAGGCGGGAAAACCTCAACTATGTTTCGGAATCCTCCTAAAATTGTGTTATATATTTTATAGATGTTATGTATTATAATATATTATTCCGTTTTTTTTTTCCTCATTACAAATGTACAAATGTTTGGGCTGGATGTGCCTCACAGTGATGTATCATTGAACCACATGAACCGTCCTTCATGTTCCTCCTGATTTAAAAGCGTGGCACACAGTATCATGGCTGATGTCTGAATGTCTTTTTGTCTTTTTCCTCTGCCTCCAACGTGAAACACCCTTCAGCCACCAACGTGGTTCACCCAAGCTGCCCCCCACAGTCAGGCTTTGTGAGGGGCTTCAACCACACCTGTGGCTGCATCTGTGTCCCCATCTCAGGGTGAGTCCGGGGCCCACTGGGGGTGGCATGCTGGGTCCTGCTCGCCCTCTTGCTTTGTGAAATGTGACAGAGAAACGATGACGAGAATAATGAGGGAAGGAATAGGAGAAAATGTCTCGGGCAACAGTGGCTGCCTTGTCTCAACAGTATCACGGTCCAGAATTACCCTGTTATGTACTGTGTGATTGGTAATAAATGTACATTTACACTTACATTTACATTTACATTTAGGGCATTTAGCTTACGCTTTTAGCCAAAGCGACTTACAAAGAGTACATTTGCTATCAGAAGGTGAAACATTTCATTGCTGCTAATACAGTAAGAAAGTCACCAGAACAAGTTTCAAGCATTTCAAGTGCTAGATTAACCATTGCTAGTACACAACATCTCTGACTAAGTGCAGAGTTACAAGTGCCAAGACGTACAACAAATAAGAGCATGAGGATAGTTATGCATGCTTTGACACTTTTTTTTTTTAAATCTCTATATTTCTTTGCTGTGCACTAAATCAACCCCAGTTCCCTATTTTCTTTATATATTTTTTTATGTACATAAAAAAAAAAAACCATCACATGGCCTTCCAGACTCCCCACAGTGGGGCAGCATTGAGCCACACCTCCCAAAGCCTCAGCCTCGGTGTCTCTCACCGCTTGCTCTCGGTTGACTTCTCATCTCCATGGTGGTCCGGCCCCACGGCCCTCCCCTTGTGTTCTCCAGAGAGCCCAACAAGACGCAGGTGTTCAGCTTCTTCCAGACAGACCTGGGCGGGCTGCTCCCCCGGTCCGTGGTCGACTCCTTCTTCCCCTCCAGCATGGCGGAGTTCTACAGCAACCTGGCCAAGGCCGTGAAGTCCCTTAAGGACCACTGAGACCGGCCGCCCCGCCCAGCTCACAGGTCACGCCCGGCGCTGATTCCGGTAGATTATTATTTAGCTCCTGTTTGTTCCGTTGATCCCCGCCTTGTGTCTAAAAGGTATATGCAGTGTTCTCTTTGTGCTGTCACCGTGGCATTCCACTTCTACTTTTCCCTGCCTGTTGACTGCATAGTCGTTCTACAGTAAAAACATGCATGTTGCATGTGACCTTGATGCTGACCCTGGGACCGCGGAATCGGATTCCACGGCAGGGCAGTGAGTGATACCTCATTTTTCTGTTGTTTTGCCTTGCACTTGAAGAGGTTTAATGGTTATTCTGTCAGCTATACTCTACATTCCACTTTGTCCCAAGGACATCTGCCCCTCCCATCCAGTATAGAGTACTTTAATATCCAAGCATAGATCAAGGCACATCTATTACATGTGGTTTGCATCTAGGAAAATACAAAAACGACAAAGACATGGATGGATAGGTGGTCCGTCCGAAAAGGTGCAAGCTTTTGTTTTAAAAAACGGAAAACCACTCGACACCACATTGCTCTACTGGGTGTTGTACATTCCCTTTACTACTCGATGTCCACGGGCTGTCTGTGTGTTTGCTGTGCACACATTTAGCTGAACGTTTTTCAATAGTGAGAGGTGACAGAGATCGTCTTTACTCCTGTGTCAAAGACACTGTGAAGGCTTCCCTTGTGTTTACTGAATCCTTTTAAAAAAAAAACAAAGCGTATATTTTGCGTTGCTAAATCTTATTTAAACTGGCCAAAAAGCCAATTTCTTCTAAATTGTCTTAGAAGCACTTTATAATTCCAAAATGTAACAAATTTTTGGCTCCCAAAAAAAAAAAGGTCAGGCCCAGTTAGCGTTCAGGTTCAAGGGTTCAAGAGAGTTCAGGTCAAGTGCTTATCAAAATGACTAAATCAGAGGCCTTGTGATTTAAGATAGTCAGTATGTCAGACAATGGGGATGGTGGTACGATTTGAGGTAAGGTGAAGGTGAGTGTTCTGGTTGACTGGTAGCCTACCGGCAATAAGACGCTGGTGGTCTGACTTGCATGCTTAGTTTTTCCTTTTACATGTATGATAAGCCATATAAGGTAACAACTTTTTTAATCATTATTGTATCGTCAAGTATTTATTTTCAAACTAAAAGTCCCGTTTATTTCATGGTATCCCGTAAGGATATTCTTAATGATAATGACAACCATTAGAAGTAAATTCTGCCGTCATGTGTTTTGTGTGCTTGCCTCCCCGTTGATACTTCCCAGATTCAGATTACTTTATTAATCCCGGGGGAAATTGTTTCTGTTTCAATATCTCTGCTCAAGGTGAAAATACACGACATGTAGTATTTCTAGCTCTGAGGTGTGTACAAGCTTGAAGATGTTTTTGACTTGAAAGGGTAAATACAGGTGGCTGCTAAACTTAAAGAAACCCCACACAACTATATGAGGTGTGATAACGAGAATATGATTATCATGACCTGGGCAGTGAATTTTACCTTATGGACACAGATCATTTTTACTGCAAAATACAATACAAAATAACTTGTGGCATTGTTCCAATATGAAAATATTGTCCTTTTTTTAAATGGCGAGTGAAGGTCCAAAGCACTGCTGCTAATCCAGCATGCAGAGTGCAGTCCCATGCTGAAAGGCAGATCACTTGGTCTGACCAATTTCTGACACTTAGTCTGTGTTTCTTATATTTTGGTAGTCTGCTGCGTGTGATCTTGGGTACATTTTTGACAAAGTCACAAAGTCAAAAAGAGTATGTTTTTTGGCCATTTATGCAAGAATGAAAATTTTACCGTTATATCGATGACATTTTGTGATGTTTTCACCCCATGGAAAACAACTGCTGCTAAAGAGAGTGGCCCATGTTAAGTTTTACATGTATATTCAGCACATAAGATAGACTGTTTACCTAGTACCACACTGTACCAAAATAATTTGTTCTTCTGTTTTTGTAAAGCACCAGCATTATCATTAAATTACCAATAAGAATATACTTGTGTTTGAACTTTTCTCATTAAAACAACATTCAAACCACCACGATGTGCTTCTTTCCAATATGTGGAATGAATAGTGACAACTGTTGCTTCTTGAAGGTTGAAATATGGGTTGTTTATTTTCTTTTTTTATAGAAGTAGTTTGATCATAAAGCAGCTTTATCTTATTTACAGTACATCCATACTTTGATATTACAACCATTTTAAACCGGCATGTTGAACCCTTGTCTCTGCAGCCACTACTTATTTGGATTAAGTAAAAAAAAAAAAAAAATCCACCCATGGCTGAGGTAACCCAAGTATCTGTTCAATGTCTTTAAGTCAATTTGGCCTTTGAAGAAAATGTCGACAAATGTTTTGAACAAAAGCCAGTGGTTGCAGTGAAAGGGGTAAAGCATGCAGGCTTAAGTGTACCTGATAGATAATGCATGCACCCAAGGAGGCCACAACTGGAAAGTGCTTAACAGTTTTCTCATTGGTCAATGGCAACCAGTGACACTGACTGAAATCTTGAAAATTTCAACTCTGATAAAAAATAAAATGGTACCCATGTTTTTCTTGGAGTTCATACTATACTACATTTGATTTGGTTTTAACGCATCTGGTTGAAAAAAAAAAGCATTATGTTTTGAGCTTTGTGCAATTGCCAAATCTCAACTGAAATAGAAACCAGAGTTAACAAGGTAGCCCAAAGCACTGCTGGTGTGGCAGAAGAAAAGCAGAACCATCTAAATCAGCCAGCGGTACAGCTCACTTCATCGCTGTCCTCTCTGGAGTACCGTGTTGCCAACGATGGCTTGGATCTTTGGTTCATTATCGAGGCACAAGTCATGGGGAAATAAGTGCAAAATGCGTCTCTCACGCTTCCTCGTGTGAATTGATGCTTGCTGGATTTACTGTTAAAGATCTTGCTGGTCATTCGGCATCAGCCCTTCGTCTGATCACAACTGTGATAGGTTCTTGAGGCAAGGCCTTGATGATGTTCCAGGCCTCGAAGCGCGTCATGTCCTGGAGACTGGTTCCCTGGACCTCCAGAACCTCATCACCACACTGCAGGCCACGCTGCTCAGCTACACCGCCTGAGGGTTGTGTTCACAACATAGCTTAGTGCATTTATAAAATGCATCCATTTAACTCACATGAAATACCACAAAGCATTATATTTAAATCTAGAACCAGTTATTTACAATGGATGCCTCATTTATTTGGTGGTGGTTAAGGGTTTCTGCTGTTCTACCTAATCATCTGATTCAATTCCAGTTCTGACCGAAGACCCCATGCCTCAATTACAGATTTTAATTTAAACAAGTTTACCAGTGAAGATCCGGTTAATGAGCAGTGGTCTGTCTCCTCTGATGGAGCCTTTCCCTCCTTCCAGACTGAAGCCCACCCCTCCGGCAGAGTTGTCTAGGGTGACGTGCACTGGAGGACCTACTGTGTCAACACAACGCAATGTCTCCTGTTAGACATCATCTCCCTTTGAACAAACCCCAAGTGATGCAATTGTTTTGTATGTAACAGTTTACCATATTAGTACCGGTAATGGAAAACATTTTGGAGAAAACATTTTTGGGATACAAAATATATCTGATTCTTCTCCTAACTGCAATGGCGTGGTAACCCAAATTCAGACATTAATGTTACAAAAACCAGTAGACCATATATACCCAATTGGGGAGGGGGGAGTAGGAATTACAAGGCATAATTTGTTTTCATATTGATTATTTGTATTTTGTATTCCTCATCTCACACTATGATAAAACTCACAGGAGCCGAAGTCTTGCTCCCCCTTGCAGCTCCCCTGCTGTTCATCCGTTGCTCCCCTGTCCACCACGCACGCCTTCCCCCCCCTCCGGACCACCACCACGGCCACGGCCATGTTGCGGGCGAGGCGCACGGCGGCGGTAACCTCGGTGTGGACGGCGTCGTAGAGAGACTGCCCGTTTATAGACAGCACCCTGTCGCCTTTCTGGATGGTGCCCTCCTGGGCAGCCAGGCCGTCGGGGAACACCTTGTGGACCTGGTGGAGGGAACGCCACGGGGGGGGGGAGGGTTAAGCAACACTACGGCTGACTGTGTGCTACTGAGTCAACAGCATAGAGGCAGTTCGCTCACTGTGGGAGCCTTGTTCTCCAGGTCAGACCCCCCAGCCACGCTGAAGCCCAGCCCGGCTCCTTCGTCCTTGTGCAGGACCACCACGTGGATGTCCTCCAGGTGCTGTGGAGGAAGTACAGGTGATTGCCGGCGTTGCTGCTGGGCAGAGAGTTTTTTTTTTTGTCTTTTTGGACACGTGGGTTTTCTGAAGGTTGGTGTTTGGAGCACATCCACAAGGCCTCTTTCAATGAGTCACTCTATCCTACAATGATCTCTATTCACAGTCCCAGTATGCTGGCCTGAAGACATGTGTTGGCCTTTCTTGTTGTTGGCACTGTTGGAGACCAGGAGATGTGTGAATTACCCTTAACTTTGAGCCACACATGACACGAGATTTGTTTGTGTGTTTGTGGTCCAGAGACACAACTGTTACTATGTGTCTAACTTTGAATGTTTGACTACACCTCTTGTACAAATTCATGAATATGTGTTTGATATGTTAATACATAGGCTAAAATTGTCACAATTAGGTAATGAAAATGTCATAACAAAGTTAAAATAAGAGTTATTATAATTACTATAATCAGTGACACTATCCTAAATTGGATAAATGCAAGATGTGAACATAGCGATAAGCATTTCAAGACACATCATCATATGCAAATATTGTGAGGAGGAAGTGTTGGTCATTTTGACAACTATACCTCCAGCGACTCCTCACTGAGAGATTTGACCTCTTGGATCATGCCATCTATCTTCTCTGAGGGGATGGCTGAAATGACAGAGTGTGCACAAGCAGACTTTTCTGACGTCTCCTCATCCAGTCCCCCCTGTCCTAACTTAATGGTATAGTCCCTCAGCCTGGCCAAGCTGTGGAAAACAAACAAAACAGAAAAACATGTTCAAATCAAATCTGAGGTTGACATGGCACACGTCATACGCACACATGAAGGTATTTCATATTTGGGTTATTGTGTCGATAATTGAGTAGAATCTGCATCTCCTTTTCTGAGAAATTATGGAACTGATTTCAGCAGGAAGTTCAAAAAAAATCATGCAAACTAGGCCACTTCCGTACAAATCTAAAACAGATGCCAGTTGGCTTCTTGAGAGCTTCCATTCTCTGTTTCTTTCCTACTGTTATTCATGAAACTGTTTGGAAATATTTCTGTTGACCACAGTAAGGCTTTCTAATAAATGATCAGCATAAACTCATATTGTTAAAATATATAGGACAAAGATGTAGTGTGCTAATAATAGCTATGAATGTTTTCCAGTCACCCCGAGTAACTTTCAACATAACTTGCATCCACCCCCACCTTTTCCATGGCAACCGTCAAGATTAGACCTTTGAAATTCAGGACAGGACAATCGGCACACAATGTCCCTCTTTCTCATTCTTACTTTGAAGGACGTGCAGCAGTGAGAAAGGTTCTTTGACACAATCATGTATGGATCCTATTTTCCGCCAGTAGGAATTAAGCTGTAATATTACCTGACTGAGAAGCCCATGTCCACCCTCTCCTCTGGAGCGGTCTCGGGTGAATCTGTTTCCCAGCCGCATTCACTGTCCATAGAGACAGGAGGACCCGGGGATGGGTGGTAGTTTCTCTGGCCGGTGCATGCTGATCTGGACATAGAATACATCAACGCTTGGCACACCTAGAGGACGGAATCAAAGATGAAAGAATGGATATATGGAACATAACTGGAGTTGAAAGGTCACAACACTATTGTTCCTCATCGCTGATTGTACAAAAAGTGACCGTTTTTTTGGTTTTGTCTCGAAAAACATATTTTGAAATATTAAACTTTTACATGGCTGTCAATGCTCGTAGGACGCAAATTGTTTGTGACAGTAGTGAGAAAATCATTGAACTATCTATGTGTTTTAAAGGGTAGCTACAAGCTAGGCCTTATTTGTGAGTTGCTGCCACCTGGAGGATTAAGTCCATTAACAATGGTACACTATACATAAATCATTGGTGCGTGTGTCTTAATTGATATGGCTAGACCAAATACATTATTTCATTGTAATGCATTTAGACTTGATTAAAGTAAAAGTATTATTTTATTTCTGACAACCACAAATTGTCACTAATATCACCACAATTTTAAAACCTAATCCGTTCTTTTCATATCAAAAAAGCTGACTAAGAAATGTGGACTGATGTGTTGTTAATCCTTAAAATGGAACCATCACACTCACACGCTATTTTGTTCATCTGAGAGTACTGCTTTAGACGTGTGTTCTGATAAAATTGCAGTGTGCAACATCAACTCAGAACAGAGACTGAGACGGTTCTCTTAGATGAGAACAAGGCTGATGGTTCCCCTTTGACATGGCAAACTTCATGTTTATCCTAACCAGGACACAACCATACCTGATTACTGAATGCAAGGATTTTCTCCAAACTTTCTGTCTCAGCGTCCACCAGAGAGGTATTCTCCACGGACAGCGAGGCGCCCAGGGGTATGCTGCCTGTTTGCAAGGTTGGCTGATTCGTCGGGATGTTTTCCCCCTTCTCTTCCACTTTCTGAACGTCTCCTTCGGAAGTCTCGGAGGTACCTGGGCTCGGTTCTGTCGGAGTGACCAGAGTGGGCTCGATCGACCCACTTTGTTGGACTTCTGCGTGGATGACCGGTGGCTGCTGGCTGAGTGATGTTGGGTCCAGGTCACCTTCACCAAGAACAGTAGTGGAATCTCCACCTGTCCCTTCACCTGGATCTGCCTCACTCTGCTCAGTGGTCACTTGTGATGCAGAGGTGTCGATGGGGGCAAGGGACACTTTTGGTAAGGGCTCCACTGTTTGGTGATTGGTCTCAGCAGGAGAGGGGGCAGCCATTGTGGAATTGGAAATGTGGGGTGCGGAAGAGATGACCACATGGTCACCCGGTCTTTCTTCTGAAGAAGGGCTATTGATTGTACATGGCATATTAATTTCAATGTCCTCACGAATATAGACTTCTGGGGTGGGACGGTCACTCTTGGGATTTTTCACGATGAGCGGTAAGGAGGCGGATGGCGCCAGAAGCCTTCTATTGGCAATCTTCTCTCTAGGCCCAGGACTGGAGAAGGTCTCAAATGAGTTGATCTTCTCTTTAAAGGACAGGTTGGCCGTGGAAGAAGTGGATCTCAGACTTGATCCAAAGGGTCTAGAAAGTCCAAATGCTGGCTTCTGTTCTGTTGATCTGGGTAGCTCCCTCTGGTAATGCCTACTCTGTATACTCTTCAGGCTCTGACGAATCCATGTTGGCTTAGGTGCCACGGGGGGTGCCTTCTTTGGCTCCAGTGGGTCCTCAGGTTTTGGTTGCATGGTCAGGTTGGAAGCAGTCTCTGTCAGAGGTTGGGTGCCCAGACCATTGAGTTCGTCTGTGGTGACTGCGCCGTCTGTGTTGTGTTGGCGTGAGTCGTTGTCGTCACTGGGTTCCATGGCGACGCCGGGCCCTGCGATGTGGTGCTGAGGCTGTCGATCGTCGGAGGAACTTCCGGACAGACGGACCCAGGGGTCGCTGGAAGGCTTGTCTTGAAGGTGTTGCTCGACGCGACTCTGCCTTCTTAAAGCTGCTCTCTTGCTGTGGGAGCAGGACTGGGCTAAGCAGTATCCTGGCCACACACAAAGCACAAAGGGAGGAGGAAGTAGACACGGTTGTCATGTTTCATGTAGCAGCACCGTGAAACTATTGGATTAATATTAAACAACACAATTGTAGCACGGGGAGGCAATTACTGTGTGCTGATGCTTCAACTGATGCTGTAATGAAGCAATTACATCAACTAGCTAACGCTTTCAAGTTTGGCTTTCTGGTTTGCTTTTAGCTTTGGGTTACAGTACACCTGACTACTTACAAATCAAATGTTGAAAAATCAAATGCCTGAAAGTTACTGAAAATGTTCATCATTTAGGAAAAAATATGGCTGTATCAATGCTGATGGCACTCTTACCTCTGTGTGGACTGCACGGAGAGGTCTGCAGCAGGTCGGGCGAGAGGGCTGTGGATTCTGGGAGGTTGAGCGCCTTTTGACTTCCCTCTAAGAGCTCTGTTTCTTGTTCTCCTTCCTGGTGCACACACAGGAAGTGTCGGTTGATCGCTTGTCTCAGCGACCGCAGAGAGCTGTGGTAATGTAACATCCTTCCGCTTCGACTCACATCCATATGCATCAACACAAGTAGCATGCAGTCAGTGTAATTCAATCACTAAAAGCTGTTGGCCATTACCTCAGAATAACAAGGCCGGGGCACTGAGAAACGAGGAAAGCACTTTGGAGATGCACAGGCACACGCATGCACAGAGGTGAATGCACAAGCATGTACAGATGTTCATGTATGCACAAGGATACATTTAACCATAATGGGAAATGGGCCTAAAACATTACGGGAAAATGCATTAAAAGACGTTGTGATTGACACACCATTCAGTGTGAAACACTTATCACACTGAAATAGCTGAAGTAGCTGCCATAGTTGACTCGTATGTTGGTATGAGGTGTGAGTTATGATTTCAAAGGATGTTGCTCTAGCAAATATAGCAGCCTTTGCACTAAATAGCCTTTGGATACTTTTTGATACTTTATTATTTACATTATATGTCCATATAGGTCTGACTTACTGAGATAAGTCAGACTGAAAAAGTGCATTTCACCAAAAAAAGAACTAAACGGTTCAGAAGACCAAAACAACCTTTCACACACACACAGCGTCAAGCTTTTAGCAGAGAGCACAGAGTAGAGGAAGTTCATGTTACATACACTTCTAAAGATCAAGCGCAGGATCTTTCTCAAGGCCTTGTATACACTGCTGAAGAACTGCAGACATTGGAAGGACAGTGTTGGGGTGTTAGGCACTGAATGGCAGCATTAAAGAGGAATTGGTCACAGAGCAGTTGTGTAGCCATGACAGATGCATCTCTGTTCTGTCTACGAGCATGGCAGTTGACAGTTATAGTTTGCAGAAAGGGAACAACCCCAGAGAGAGACAGTGACAGAATTGCATGCACACTGAGAGAGAATGCCACATCCTTGATGGTGTCACTGCACACTCAGCTACCTTTTATGGTCAACAACCAGCACAGTATGCTGTCAGCATTATTACCAGTTCGTTTGCACTGCCCATAACAAACGGAATTAAAAAAGACAACTAATTGCATCATATCTTTGTGAAGAATTCATCCTAAACATGACAGAGTTAAAAAATCACACGTATGTTCTAAGCCGCTGAGCAGTGGCAAAGCTAGATTTTTTTTTTTGCTAGACTAGCTAGACTTTTTTTTTGTTTTGGGTGGGCTCAAGCCCACCCAAAACTTGAGTTCATGCAGTTTTGCGCAAGTTTAAAACATTTCAGCGTAATTTGTCAGATGTGATGAAATGCCTTTGATCGTTTCATCCTCAAATCTAATCTTCTA
>OMKQ01011207.1:1549-19733 GCA_900302335.1 Phycis phycis
CCCCCCCCCCCCCCAAGATGTGCGTCAATAGCTCAAAAAAATTGCATGACAGCACAATATTAGGACTTGACATAAGACTTATGTGCCATTAAATGTTAGATTGCAACAAATGCTAGTCACAAACGTAGGAAAGGAAGTGTGCGTTGGTAACTGTTACTATGACATATGGGACTTACCTGCAGGAATGTTTCATACAAGCTGGGCATTTATACTTGGCCTCACCTACTCCACAAACACCACAGCTGCAAAGAAAAAGTAGTATTGAATGCGAGTTGCGATTCGTATAACGACCGTTACACCAACAAGGACACCGGACATCGCCGCATTGATTGCTTGTTGTACAAGTATTAGCATGCCCATACAGTGAGACGCTAACACAATAGTAACAAGCATTATTTTACTTCGGGATATATGGCCTACATGTGTGTCTTAGAGTATGGCGTGGAAGGCAACACATGGTTGTTTAGGATCCTTTAGTTATCACTTCGTTTATTTGCCAAAGATAGACGCTATCCAGACACGTGGAAATACAAATAACACATCCGCAACGTGCAACGGCAATTTGTTTGTAGCACGATAGCTAACGGCAGATAGTTTGCTACAAATTCACTACAAGCGTAACTTACGTTGACATTGCCATTTTTCTTTTCGCTCCTATTGTGTCCTCTCCAAGACCGCCGTTATTGTTAAGGCTTTCTACGGCTGACATCGTGGTTACGGTTGGCAACATCACACTGCACACAGCGGCCAAAACATCACGAGTTCTGCCCGACTTCCGCTCCCGGCTGTAAAACACGTGGAGAGGATTTCTGGTTGGACATGTAAATAGTACTCGAGAGCCCCCTGGTGTAAATATAAATGATGTCACACAAGTATACCTGTTCAGCCCCTGGCCAGTTGGATGATGTACTAGTCGGACATCTCATCAGTACCCACGAACAATACTCTGATAATCATTTTTATTGTTTAAGTTCAAGAAACCCTAAATAAAATAATAAAAATATACAAGATGTAGGTCACACTGCAGAACTGCCAACAGAGTGTCAAACTGCAACTAAATGCAGCCTAAAACATACATTACTTAAAAACAAAAGCAGTCAAGGATAACACAAAAAAGCGTGAAGCTTTTTTCGATTGTGTGTGTGTTCCTGATTTAGTTAGATATTTAGCGAAAAAACAGAAAATGGAGGAACACACTATAAGCCTGCCCACCAGTGTGGATGGTTTTGGTTAACATTGTAACTATAATTTTTTTTATATGCAGCCCATGAAGTGCAGCAAACAATATCTAAGATACTTGAGAGATGACTTGAAAGACTACATTTTATTGTCCTTACTGAACTAATATCTGATATTAAAAACAAATGTTAAGCTATGCAATAGGCTACCAGAAAACCATACAGATAACTGCAGAAAATATTTGGGGATAACATTTTTCATTTATTTAATGTCAACATAATTGATATTCACATATTTCAATCTGTCTTTATCCTCCAGACCATTCAATTTAATCCCACTTCTGTCCATACATCTATAACTTACAAATATGATGACTCATTCTCTTTTTTGGATTCTGTTTCTGGCTTAATGTAGCTGCCAGTCCAACCATTATAACATGACGTATGTGTGGACATAACATTTCTTTTAAAACATAAATACATATTTAGACTGAGTTGACATTTGTCAAGTAGTTCTCTGAGAATATAACTTACTGTGGTGCAGTAATGTGAACTGAAACAACCGGGATATAAATAATCAAACATAATCATAATGTCAATATATACACAGGAAACACACAAAACCTCACTGATTTAATCATTGCTGCAGCACCAACAATAAGGTTGCACTGGACCTACCAAATAGCAGGACAAGAAAATAATGCTGTCTATCAAAAAAATGGTTCATAAATTAGAAATGACCAAATCAAAATGTAAAAAAACAAAACCTTGATGTAACCGGTACATACATATGATAGGGAGTGGGCAAAGAAGACTAAACTTGACAGAAGTATAATAACTAGAAGAGAAGTGAATGAGTAGAGGTAGAGCACCATCAATGAAGATGACCATGTCTGGAAAGAACAACAAAAATAACTCAAATTATCCTGAAAACACTGAAAAAAATTGCCTTTGATTTAAAATGCAGCATCTAAAATGGACACACGTTTTTTTCCACATGCTATTTATTGCACTCTTGAAAACCAATAGTTACAGACAGCACTCCTATTCTAAGGCCTGGAACTGTTCTTCAAGGCTAGACACCTCTGCTAAGGGTTGATTTGGATGGGACAAGGGATATGGGGGGGGAGGGGGGGAGCTTTGGGGTAATGGGATTGTAAAGGTTACTGAATAGTTCTCAGGGTGTTATTTCAGTCCAGAATGCAGTCAATCCAAGCACCTTTTAGTATCTGACACAGAGAGACAGCCACTTGCATACAACTACACAGACAGACATACACTCATACACAATACAAAAACTTTACAAAAAAAAAAAAAAAAATCCTATACACTGTTCTCCTTTTGGCCTTCTTTGCGTGGGTCTTCCATCCAAGCCCCTCTACGGATCTCCACTGGTCACTGGATGAGAGTGTTCTATGCAGATCGGAAACCCATCATCCTGGCTCAGTATTCCAAGCCTCTCTTTTGGTTGCTAGCCATATCTACGTGGCTGATTTTAAATAGTCTATATAAATATGTTAGGAAAGCATTGTCCCTAAAGGAAGCAGACCAGTCCCACTTCTATATGCTGCTGGCTGGGGGGCTTTGATGAGGTGAGTTCCTGGATGTCTGTGATGGGCAGCTGACGGCTGTCCTGAGTGTGGAAGCTGAATAGCGACTGGTGCCAGCCGCCATCTTGGATCTGGAGGAAAATCATAATTTGTTACAATTATTAGTTACAGAAATCTAATTTAAAAATGTACTGCAAATAGCTGTTTCCAAGCCAATAAAGTTTTGAGGCCATTTGTCAAAGCAGAGTACGCATGACATTTTCTGTAAATGATAATATATATATATATATATATATATACACACGTATTTGTGCTGAGGGGTGCACATACCTATGAAACAAGGTTTCTATGTTTCAATGTACACTTTACCTTGCAGCCGTCGTGTAACACATGAGGTTCCAGTAGTGTATCTTTCTCAAACATCTGTCCATTCCAACCGCGGAACCTCAGGTGGCTGCTGTCCACTGGGATGGGCCTGCTGGCCCTGGAGGAGTCTGTGGTGCTATATGGCGGATCTGTGAGACAATGGACCGTGATGCTGTGGCTGGCCTCCATGCTCAGTAAATGAAGAAACTTCATTTGTACTTTCCCCACACCAAATACCATCTGCAGGACAAAGTCATTCAGAAAAAAATACAAATAAAGAGTTAATGGGGTCAAACACCACTGACAAAACAGTGGCAAACAATGTTTTGTTCTCATTCGTACTGACTGCCAGAGGCAGTGCTTTACACTGGATTCACCCCCTGACACATGCACAGTTCAGTATGTTAAATCAACAATGAGACACTCGTAGGTAATCACATGGGACTCTGGGCTCTGTTTCTTCAGATATCCTCGCATAGCGGGAAGAGATGCAGGAAAAAAAATAAAATGGAGTGATACAATTTGGAGCGTGTATCTATATGCAGTCCATATGAGAATGTCAATAGCAATTATTCAATCATTTTGGTCGGGCTGCCTAAAGTCAACCATGTGTATGCAGTGTTCCCCTGTTTCCAGGTGACATTGGGGAGCTACAAAAGTACTGGACCACAGGTCCCATTCTCGCTACATCAATGGTAGCAGGGCCTTGGTGAACATGCAGAGTACCAGTACAATGGGTTCAGTCCTATGCCAGTGGTAGAGCTAACCACCGCCTCAGTGTTCGCCTTGCCCAATGAGGTGTTGAACCCTAATAGCCATTGCCCTAGGGCTCAGTGCTGCTTCACACATCTGCCTCCACATTTTTTTTTTTTTTGATGAGCTGGTCCATCACCAGCTTCCACCTCCAGGCATTATGTTAGCATAAGCACCCTGTCTCTGCCACTCTCTGTCAGACAGACAGCTTCACTACGCTGCTTGTTGTAGCGATGTGAAAAACTCAATTAGAGCTTTAGCTTGTGATTATTTTGCAAGCAGTCACCCAGTATTCAGAGTTCTCTGACGCTGGGAGCCTTGGTGCGAAGAATCCATAGGAACATAGCCCATGAGTCCCATGTGATTATATGGGAGTGTCATATGGGCACTTGGACCACAGGTGACTTTGTTGATAAAAAATGCTCTACTGTGTATGCGCTAGAAGGATAAATCCATAAATTCGTCCACATTGCCAGGACCTGCTCAGCAGACTCCTATTCTAGACACACACACACACAGGCACCTTGTTGGAAGCCAGAGGGGATAGACAGGTCTGTCCCCCAGCAGTGAAGTTACAGAAGACCTCTATAGCATCCGACGTACAGCCAAGGTTTGGATCGATCCAGAAGCGCCCTGTTAGAGGTGAAGGGGCAGGAGTGAGAGATAAACAAAAGGAGGCCATTAGCATTACTGCCACCATGTAATACAAGTGTTTTGAAGGTTGTACATTTACATTTACATTTAGGGCATTTAGCAGACGCTTTTATCCAAAGCGACTTACAAAGAGTACATTTGTCATCAGAACATACAAATAGAAGACTCATTCTGAGAAACATTCAACTAAATAATTTGACATTGTTTGAAATTAAATTCAGGCAAAAGCACAATATTTAAGAACATGACTAATAGTGTATGTATATTGTACAGAATGTACAGAATGTACAGAAATGTAAGACCTAAACTAACAGAATGAAGATGAAGATGAAGATGAAGAACTGTCTCACCATTGGAAATCTTGTGCTGACAGGCTAGCAGGTCCTTGCAGAGACGAGCAGGGTTCTCCCGGGTGCCCAGTGGCTTCTTGATGCTCTCAATCATATCGCTCAGGTAATGCAGTGTCTTGAGGATGTCTGAGTTGTCGTCAGGTAGAGCCTTCTCTGTGCTCTGGAAACTCTGCGTGGAGAGAGAAATCTAAGGACATTGGATGTGATTAGTTGTCCCAGTCTGTAATTACATTAGAGGAAAAGATAGTACAAATAGTCAAATCAAAGATATAGACACATCAAAAATAGGTTACACATTTGCTTTTTTCTGATTGGTTTACATTAGCGATGAGGAGATGTCACATGCCCATCATGTGTGTGTCATCACATGAAGGCAACAAATAAGTATCAACAATAGCAATAAGCTTTGTTTGACCACTGATGATATGGTCCCTGTGGATTCATTCATTGACACCAAAGATCCAGTCAAAGTTAACATGTTCATAAGGTAGCTGCATCTTCCATCCATATTGGAAATTAAAATAGACACAATTTATCAATTTATTCAATCAGCATATTACCAATACTTATTATAATACTAATTATAATAATACAAATTTTTTACCTCTGTCCTTGGAGCAGCAATAGAGTCAAAGAGAGTATGGACTGGTGAGTCATCGTATATACGAAGCTGTAGGTTCAGTAAAACAACAATTAATTTACATTGAGGGCATTTAGCAGACGCTTTTATCCAAAGCGATTTACAATAAGTACATTTGTCAGAAGAAGGTGAAACATTTCATTGCTGTTAATACAGTAAGAAAGTCACCAGAACAAGTTTCAAGCATTTTAATTGCTAGATTAACCATTGCTAGTGTACAACATCTCTGACTAAGTGCAAAGCTACAAAGATCGATTACAACACAAATAGTAATCCAGTAATCCAGTCCCATTTAACCAAAATTGTTATTTCATGCATGTTACTGATCAATACAGATTTACACAACATCTTACCGTGGCTCCGGGAGGACCAGGGGGACCCTTATGATGAAAAGAAACCACACACACACACACACACACACACACACACACAAAACATGAGGGATGCATTTGACAAATAATGTCACTGTTGATTGTGGCCAGTTTGCAAACTTTTAAGTTGGCATTTTAGTGATGAACAAACGTGTGATATGAGTGTACTAATCACTCTCAATTGGTGATTAACTTGTTCATATCTTGCATTCACCAATTTGGCTGGACCAAATTATTTTCCATCATAACTGTAATATGACTTTATATATACAGATCAAATACTTACTCTGGGACCTGGATTCCCATGTGGACCTTGAGGGCCCTGCGATCAAAGGAAATGTAAATGTAAATGTGAGTTGATACAAGCAAATCTGTATTACAAATTATTCCCCTTGTGCAACATTTGAATTTGTACTATTGATTTTGCGTAGATTTGTTGTCCATTTTGCATATCTATTTTTTATTCCAAATACTGTTGTGTAATTTCTGCCGTGGCAATCTCATTTCCCATCGTACTTGTGCCGCGAATTGTCGAACAATCTGGCAAAAGCTATGACAATTTGTAAAACACATAACGGATAATGCATTCATGGAAAACCCAAATGCAAAAGTCAAGTGACTTGAAAAACGATCTTGTAATTCTTGTAATTATCTTGTAAATAATAAGTACTAGCAATGGTTAACTTGGCAATTGAAATGCTTGAAACTTGTTCTGGTGACTTTCTTACTGTATTAACAGTAAGTTGCTTTGGATAAAAGCGTCTGCTAAATGCCCTAAATGTAAATGTAAATGTAAATTCTCTTCCACTTCCACTATTACACATCATATGTGTAATTCATAGCACAATTCAAATGGGATCAATTCAAATGGAATAAAAAAATAATTGTTCCTCACCATTGATTAGCATTAGCAATTTTCTTTAAGAAAATAACTTCCCATGTGGGACAATGGTAGGAGCGTGGCACTCTACAATCCATCTGTTTAATTTTCAACATCTGCTTGCACTCATTTCCATTGTTTTGTGGTTTTTGCACTTCTGTTGTGGCTTTGCATTTCTGTTGTGCTTTATGCATTTGTGTTTTCCGTTATTGTACTTGTGTCTTTCGAATAAGCAAAGTGTTTTGGACATGCAGTTTGTTCAACATGTCTCAGCTGTCTAGCTAAATATACAAAATCTGTGTGTCAACTAGGAGTTACATTCGTTTTTAGGCCAAGATACACGGGAAGGTAACACAACTCGTCACGTAGGCCAGGCGGAGTGGAGCCTGCTACACAGGCTCAGTATTTGTAGCGTGTGGTTGGGTGCATTGCAAGTATTTTTCCACATAGAATATCGGTTTTACTGTGTGCATATTGAGTTCACACCGAATTGAAGGCTGCATAGCCACGCAAAAATGGAGAAGAGCCACGTGGGAGTGTCCATGTCGCAGCTTCAGCTTGTCTAATATAGACACGCTCTGCTGTGCAAAACTTTTTGTGCTACACTTGCATATGAACTATATTATACATTGAGATTTGAGCTGGGCTCAATGTCAACATCTGCATTGTAAGTGTTGGTCCTTCCTTCTAAAACTGTAAATCTACTGCCCCTCCTGGCAGTCCAGGGAACTATCTCAGTTCTATCGCAGTACATTATGTGTGGGTGGAAGTGAATATGTGTGTTTATTTGTGAGTGTGCATGTGAGTGTTTCTAAGTGTGTGTGCGTGTGTGTATGTTGCAGGACAAATTATATTGCAGGTCTGACAATCCAAACACTCTATACATATACGGCAGGATGCTATAGGACTAACATTCCTGACAAGCGTTTCCCTCCACACGGTTTACACAATAAGGGCTTGAGAGAGTTGGTTCTGGGCTTATGGGGGTTATAATACGGTAGAGACCACTATTGCGTCACTAAATGTGCTGTCAAGTAAGATACAGTCATATAAACAGAGGTACCAGGTAGAGTATTGTCAAGAGGAATTCTGAGACCTCAACAGATTTCTTGAAGAGCAACAGTAAGACATGCCCCGCCTTCAGATGGCATGTGAAAATATGCTATTCAATCAAATCTCACCATTTCGCCATTGTTTCCTTTATGACCTCTTAATCCCTGTGGGTAAAAGACAAATAAAAAAGGATTAACACAATTTCAGGATTTCACAAAGTTGACAGTTGTAATGTGTGTAATGTAATGCGCATATATAAAGAACTTATGAATCACATATGTGACAGCAGTTTTCTTCAGTCTGCTTCAAACCTGTTCACCTGTCAGTGAATGTACTATATTTCTACACTTGCTTGTAATTACTTGTCCTACTTCAGCATGTTTTGGACATGTATATAAGATAAACAGACACCTACAGGTTTGCCCATGGGGCCCATAGTTCCCTCAGGTCCTACAGGTCCTGAGAATCCCTGAAACAAGTTCAGACAAAGATGACAGAAAAAGCAAATTGACAATTTAATCTTGTAGCAGTGAAAGGTAAATTAACAAAAAATACAATACCCAGTCACCGCTGTAACATTAGTTACTGATTTCTTCTCAGGTGCGGATGAACTATTAGCAATTCACTATTACAGCAAAAATCATCATAAGGTAAAACCAACCTGTCTCACGTCTAAACCAATCACACGTTCCCTTTTAGTCATCCCAGAAACAAGTGTGGGTGCTCTTCCTACATTTACATGCATAAACCTTCAGACATGGTCAGACCTCCACACAGGGCATGTGAAGCTATGTGATGCTTGTACATACCAGATACCTTCTGGTACCTTCTTTTCTCATGTGCACAAGGTAGACTAAAACATGTATTTCTCCATGTCACTTTAAGGGCTGGGTAGTCTGATGATAATGATGCTAAAGAACACCAATTCTTACTTCTTACTTTAAGTCATCCAATTATTTGTCTAAAAATGTCACCCTTTTGTCCTTTAATTTCTCCATTTGAAAGGATTCGTCTCTTTGAAAGTTTCTGTCTAAAGGAATATGAAATGAGTGATGTTATGTAATGTGCTATACTCACCAGGATACCAGCTGGGCCTTTTGGACCAGGGATTCCTTTAAATCCAAAATCACCAGTCGGTCCCTGATCAAAAAAACACATGTTATCACAAGAGGACACATATTGTATCTCAGTTATCTTCTATTATTCTTGTTTTTATCATTCATATTTTGTCTTTACTTATAAGACCTATCAATAGACACGCATTGTCCATTCAACATTACTGTACAAATTACTGCATGTTAGTTTTTTCATCATGTTTTACAGTCATCCTTTGTACCCAATGAACCCAAATACCAATCCTTCTTTTCTTGTTTTCATTTAGCCATTTACCTTTGGTCCGGGAAACCCTTGTAAACCAATGATTCCCAAGCTTCCTGTTTCACCCTGCAAGCAAAAAATGGATTCATGCTCATGTAATGTATATGTTGATATATTATATTTAATGAAACATGAGAGCAGTCTGACATTCCTGAAGTCACATGCACACATCATACATAGGTATATAACGTCCATATACTTTGATAACAAATTACAAATAGAAGGTGTAACATTGAATTAGCAAGAGGTACATGAACATTTTTCCTGTGTCTCCCCTGTACATTCTACCATTCCATGAATGTATTGTTTCCTCTTTCAATGTTCTTTTTCACACCAAATCACATACCCCCCAATAGACCCTTTCCTCTCATGTCAGTGCCCAGTGGAAACACAGGACAACTTGAGAATAGGACACCTGGAGGGCTAAAACACTAAGTATTCCTATGCACATCTGACCACACACACAAAGACAGATATCGAGTGTCTTCTGAGTCCAGCCCTCCTCATATTGTGTCTGAACCCTGCACTGTGGAGAGGGAGAGGGGGCAATCAAGTGTTTTTTGTAGCTTTGCTGTGTTTCTCATGGAGGCCATGGTTATGTAAGTTATAGTGGAGGACCTCAGTGTCTGAGAAGTGAGAGGATGTTACATAACTTGGGTTTGCCATGCGGAATGTTTCCATGTGTCCCACCCAGCTACTCCGGGTGGAAAAATGTGAGACACAAATTTGAACACTCACCACAGATGGGCTACGTAACCCCCACAGATAGACTGGTTATGTACTTTATACACACTGATATCTCAAGGAGGAAATAAAAATACCCCAGAAAGATTCACAGTATTTACTCCTTCGACAGGAAAAATCTTTCACTTTCTGTTTCTTTCTGCTGATCAGTCTCGTCGTGAGCCTAAAAACGTCACAATGGTAGGACAAATCAGCGCAAGGTGGAGAGAATTTAGGTCCATGACAAAGGAGTGCCACAACCTGCAGCATTTCAATACAATGGCAGCACCTAATGAAAGTGCAGCAAACGGAGCAATGACTTTCATATGAAATACATGAAAATAACAATGTTAAAGAGCCACATTTTGGTAGTGTCACTAAGGCAGATTTTCAAACGTCATAATGGCTAATCACACTCACACCTGTTGGTAAAATTTAAAGATATACAGAAATGTAAACTGAAGGCATTTCTAAGAGGAGAATGTTTTTGCTTTACTGCTGATTGTCTGGAGTTTACAATGTAAGGCCGAGCCCATATTTGGAAATCAATTGCCGCACAGGCCAGAATGATATTCATTATAAATATCACAAGTATCTGAATATCTGGATGGTCTGACAAGTCTACCAATATTCATAAAATAACTGCAAATTACTGAAGATGCTGTTTGATCAAGATGTCAGAAAGCTGGTGGTAATTCATACTCTTGCTGTAATTGTTGTGAAAATGTTTAACATTGAAATGGTCCTTTGAATATGAATAATTTCTGGTTTTTGATTGGAGTGATACTTACAGGTTGACCTTTTTGTCCAGGATCTCCTTTCCTGCCTTGGTCCCCCATGCTGCCCTCCAGTCCTTTTACTCCAGGGGTTCCCCTCTCTCCAGTCAGGCCGGGTTCTCCCTGGACACAGACATGACATATAACAGAAAGTCAAGACTTCAGGTGGGACAGAAACCTCAGGAAAACTGTATTCCTGAGTTCCTGTGTTCTGAACCACTTAACTGGAACGGCAATAAAACTATAGATTAACATGAAGCCAACCTTTTTTATTTTCATATTTTATTTTATTTTTCAAATGTATTTACCTTCTGCCCATATGGTCCTCTCTCTCCAGAGAGCCCAGGAAGTCCAAACTCTCCTCTGGGTCCAACGTTACCAGCAAGTCCCTCATGTCCCACCAAGCCTAGTTGACCCTGTTTCATAAAAAAAACCCATAAGATGCTTTTCACTGCTATGGTTTTATTCAAACTTCATTAATGACGAGCAGAATGGATTTATCGTCACGTTTCTTTAAAAGATCACCTGAATGCTGCTGCCATTTCCCATCCTCTAGTGGTCAGAAATAAACCAATGCCTCTTTTGATCTTGTATATACAGTAGATCTTGATCAAATGACGTGTAGCCACTGCTGTCTACACTTAAACTGTTGTTGTTCCAATATCATTAAAATATGTAAATAATCCAACCCTCACTTTTAGAATGGTGAAGATCCAATTAACATAATTGTGTATTGTATAAAAATCTCCCTCTATATATTATATATATTACACCAAATGCAGAAAAAGTAATTCAATTAAAATGTGTTTTTAATTTTACTACTTCAAAATGGTTCTGCCCATACCATCTTAACAGTAAGTATATATTTCTGCCCACTTGGTTCACCTCACCATACTGACATTTTCAATGTCTCTCTCAAGACATTGAAAACTGAAAACCTGCAGTAACAACGTGAACTGACCCCGTTTTCCTTCTTTGAAACAAGTTCTGACAACATGCCAATACTGTGCAGCTGTAAAACACACTATAGAACTGCTCTCACACACCCAGACCACAACGGTTTCCTGCTCAATCAGGGCAGTGGAGACAGTTGCAGAGAGGGAGTAATGCTAGAATAATAGCTCAAGTGTGTCGCCGTGTACAGCCTATGCCACAGGAATGCCACAAGGGGAATGGGCTTCATCGCGAATAAACAATCCCATTGCATTGCAAAAACAGGTAGGGAATTACCCTACTGTAGGCTTTACTGGTCCTACCACCAAACCCTCCCCTCCAGTGGGAAGTGTTGCATAACAATAAGATTGCTGCAAGATTTAAATCGCGGTGACCTGGAGTCACTGAGCCCTCACAGACTAAACAAAAACACACAGAAGGATGTGTGGATGAAAACATTTAACAAATTCAAACAAGCTTGTGCACATTCAGCTTGCTGAAAAATGGTCACACATTGTGGGATTATGAACACCACACATTGTGGGATTATGTGCAATGTTGATTTAACACTGAACACACAGAGAAGGCTGTCATTTAAGAACCACAATGAAGAGTCGAGACTCTATCAGGCATTTCTAAAAGTGGGGAGAGAAGTCCAGTTCTTAGAGAGGCAATGGAGAAAGTCAGATCAGATAAGTTGCTATGTTTCATCATCTGTCTAGAAATAGTTGTTCCATGTCTAGAACCTTTTGTTCCTTAAAAGTCAACATTTACTTCAACGGCCTATATAGGTCCAAAAAGGTGGGTTGAAGACACAAACCTAAAGAACCAAACCCAAAAAAAGGTGATCAGGATTCATTTGCATTGTTCATGAACTTCAACACGACAGACAAATGCAGCACAATGGTGATTTGAAATCCTTATCCTCCAGCAAACCTTTTCTTCTCCATGCAACATAGCAGCATTACATACGTTGGATTCAGCTTCTGGGTGTTGTTAATACAAAGTCAAAAAGCTGTACCAGTAAAAAGTGAGGGTGGATTTAAAGTGTCAGCCCCTGTAATTGCTAAATTTATGGAATGCAACCAGAGCTCAAAAAGGCATTCAAGTCATTTGCATGGCAACAACGCTCACATAGTTGACAGCATTACCAGTCGGAGCCAAAATGGAGCACAATGTGGCTGTAGTTCACTGTTCATTTGGCAGCATGGCCTGCTCAGAAGTACCGTCTGACTTTCCACACATCGCAGTTATTGGCATGGTGTTTACTACTGGATGGCTGACCCAAAAACAGCAGCCGCCAGTAAAACAACCCTGTTGTGCTGCTTGAACTTGAACCTATTGGACAGTGAGTCATGCCCACCACACTGTGTTCCTTGACACTCTGCTATGACCATGCTATGCCTACAATAGTTACTACCACCTTGTTCTTGACAAAATATCTCCTTATGTAAGAACAATCTATAATATGCAGTAAAGAATAAAGAAATAAAGAAAGCAGTAAAGTACAAAAATAAAGAAAACGTAATCCATTTTCGCAAAACCCAGTGAGAAGAGGAAGAAACCCCGGCAAGGAATGTTATACAAAGACACCCCCATAACTATTCAGCTTGCACACACCAGAACTTTCAAGCATTTCAATTGCTAGGTTAACCATTGCTAGGTTAGGGTAACCATTGCTAGTATAGTTGGGTTTAGTTGGTTATGTTTATGTGACAACAACGTGTTGGCTCACAAGAAATAAAACATTGTGTTCAAAATCATGATAGTTGTTGTGCTAGAATTCCATTCTCCTTGTTTTTGACATAATTTGAACAATCTGTACTCTAATTCAACTGCTTGTAAAATCATTGACAGATATTTTATGAAGCAGTTCAACAGCCAGTGTGTTGGAAATGAATATACATTTGTAATGAAAACTTTGACATTGTTAACAACTGTGCCCGGGGAGCCCGCATGCAGCGAAGGAGCCAGGATTATCTGGTGGTGATCCAGAACATAGCGGTGCTACCCGGGACCCGTGGGCTGAGGAGGAAGACGAGATGAAACGTTGCCGGCGCTGAGAAGACGTTACAAACCCGTCCTCCCCTCCATGACCACGGGGTGTGTCGTCATTGTGCTGACCCACTGTGGGCACCACAGGGAATACCGCGAGCATTATGTTGATGGAGACATGGCTAACCACACTAACCCCGGACATGATGCGGGCAGAGAGGACATAGGAGACGGTAAGAGGAAAGGAAAAGGGCTGGCAATATTTGTTATTGATAGATGGTGTAACTCTGGGCACACCACAATTAAAGAAGTGCAATAAGGACATTAGGGACATTAGGGACATTGAGTTTTTACCCATTAGCATGATTCTACCTACAGAAGGAACTGTTTCATATTATTGTGATAGCAGCACCTCTGCTTACACTGACATGGCCTGTGGTGTCATCCACTGTTACAAGCAGGCTGCCAGCACAGCACCCATATGCCCTCCTTGTTATTTCTATTTGCTTTAATCATGCCTTTCCATCCTCCACTCTGCCCACATTCATCATACATTATATCTTGCTTTTTATTGATGTGTCGCACTATTGCGTGATCCCTTTCTGCTGCTGTAACACTGCAAATGTCCCCGCTATGGGATTGATGAAGGCTAATGTTATAGCCTTATTATCTTCATGTGTGAAAGGGACTTATGAAACCTGCCAACAAAATGTATGTCATGTATACTGTGGTGACAGCTTTAGCTGAGGAAGTTGGTGCCAAAACAGTGCATGTGTATACCGCAACCGTAACATCAGACTGTCAGCGCTTCAGGCCAAATGGGTAATTGTGTAACATATCCTTAGTGTGTCAGTATGTACCTGGCGCCCACGTTTTCCTGGAAGTCCCGGTAAGCCAGTCAGGCCCGGAAAGCCATCTGGGCCGAGATATCCCTCCATTCCCTTTGGACCTGGTAACCCCATGAGCCCCTGGTTGGAAAGCACGTGATGGAAAACAATTCATTTATCTGAAGCCAAAACTGCCTGGATACACAAGACTGCTTTGGCATGTAAATGTTTCTTCTTTCGGGTAGTCAGAAATCAACAAATTCAGCATAACATGCTATTCAAAGAGGTAAAAACGTAAAACAAATTGTCCAGTGTGTAACATTTTGTAGCATCTAGTGGTGAGATTGCAGATTGCAACCAACTGAATCCATGTGAAGATATAAAAGGCTAATTCTTATGACATCTCATGACATAATACACTAAATAGAACACAATCTTTGTAATTTTGCACTCTTTGTAATTTTGCACTTTGATCGCTCTTTGTAATTCGGCACTTTGACCGCTCTTCGTAATTGGCACTCAGTCAGAGATGTTGTACACTAGCAATGGTTAATCTAGCACTTGAAATGCTTGAAAACTTGTTCTGGTAACTTCGTACTGTATTAGCAGCAATGAAATGTTTCACCTTCTGATGACAAATGTACTCCTTGTAAGTCGCTTTGGATAAAAGCGTCTGCTAAATGCCCTAAATGTAAATGTAAATTATGAATATCATATTTCATATCTGCCAAGTCTGTTCCACTAGATGCCACCATATTCTATACACTGCACCATGACAACCTTGCTGCTTCAACGTGGTGTCGTGTCATGGGAGGCATGTGATTTGATACTCACTTCAAGTCCTGGTGATCCAGTCAGCCCCCTTGCTCCTTTCTTTCCCATTGCACCCTAGGGAAAAAACACATTCATAAAATGATTATGAACACATTGAATTATACAGTATAGAATAGCTTTTAGTTTAACTGATTTGGTTGATAAAGTCTGACTACACAGTACCAACATTGGTAGTGTGTTTTATTAGGTTCATTGACATGACACCACGCTTGGTCCTTTCCCTGACCTGTTCTTATCCTTTGTGTTATATATTGTACTATAGCCTTATCTGGATTGTTTATCATCTGCTGGTTTTGCCACTTAGACACTTTAAATCGGGTTGTAATCGGTAATATACATTCAAACTACACATATCTTCAAGAGAGTTCCTCCACTTTACTACAAGGTGAGTTCCTCCACTGAACAAGGTGAGTACCCCCACTTTACTACAAGATGAGTACCTCCATTTTACTACACAAGCATTAGAAAATGTTAAATGCTAAAATAAATATGGAATTGAAAACAAACCCCTATCAAAACATGAGGATTGGAAGAAAAGAAATGGTATCCCTGAGAGATCCATGTTGAAGCATCCAACATTCCACTGTGAAGCTGTATGTTGCAAGACGTGACCCATTTACACATAAAAATGGCAACATTTGCGAACTACATTGACAAAGTGACATATAACAAGGACAGATAGTCTTGGGAATCTCCCATTCTGGGTCATAAAACTGCTGTTAGTGTCACCAGCTTCTCGTGTTCAAATACCATCTCCACTCATGGCTTTCATGGTATTTTTCGGATTAATAATCATTAATTTCCCACATCTTACTGGCCTTACTCGGAACACAGACACTGTGCCAGGGAAAATACTTTGTACTGATACGTTGAACTAGTGTGTTAAACAACAGTCACTTCTCAGCCAAATCCAGTTGATGATGGTTCTCTATTTTCTGGCTGCTAATGGAAGTGGCTGGAGTATCAGGGCCGACCTGACCAAAGCAACGCTGCAAGTAATGCCTGGCCTAGCCCACCTTACTTGTTTAGCTTAGCATTAGAGATGCACAAATGGTGGTCTGTCTATGGGACTTTTACATACTGACGATTTTCGAAGAGAAGTGTCTAAGGGACTAAGTGGAGAAGAATTACCTGGATTCCCTTCCATCCCTTTGGGCCTGGTTCTCCTGGAAGCCCTGGTGTTCCCTGGACAACACACACACACCATGTACGTCAAACATAATAATAACAATCTTGCAAAGTATGAGAAAATGTAGCAATATTTTGCTTGAGTTCTCCCTGAAGCATGAAACGGTGACTTACTGGTAGGCCTTGTTGTCCCATGACCCCACGAGATCCTGTGGTGCCCACCTGGCCCTGAAACACAAATCTCATGTAAAAAACATTATCCCTCATTCTATCCTCATCACAAGTCCACAGAAAACGGGTATGTTCCTGGTACTGGTGGCTTATTGTGCTTTACTAATAGGAATCCAATGAAGACAACTAAGTATGAAGGTTCCATATACTATATTCTATACTGCAAATTAATTGTCTTCTGCCAATGAAAAGGAACTAACATCAGGCAATTCATAAGTGATTTGCTTCCTACTGTAGACATTGCTGAACCGAGCCACTAAACCAAAAAAGCATATGCCACCCATTGAATATAAAAAGAAGTGCTTTTCCCCCATGGGGCCACGCTCAACAGCAGGTAAGTGGAGCATTAAAGAACCACACTCAAGTTCCAAAATAATAAACCTGTAATATCTGAGCCAAGCTGCTGGATGTGTCTTAGTGAAAAGAACTTCAAGTGGCTTTAACTCAATGTAGCCTGTGAATTCAACACCCAGCAGAGGTTTACAAAGTCAAGCGCCACATACTTGAAACATTTAATAGTCTCCATAAAACAGGAAAACAATTGTCGAATGAAGAATTAAGCTTAAAATCACTTGGAGCTTATGGTTTCCCAAAATTTGGCTTGGGCCACAAAACTGGGTCAGACTATTCCTTATGGGTTCCAGCATGCCAGGAATTCTCCCCCCAGACACATTTTTTCAGTATGGTATCAGTATGAAACGCTAAAACAGAGATAGAATCGCTTCCATCATTGTCCCGCATTCAAAATATTTTTTCAAAGGAAGATGATGTCACTATGCTTTCCATCTGATTTCATCCCGAAGAAACACCCCCACCACATGTCTCATATTGTAATTGTCTTATTATCTTCAAAAAGCAAACACACACACACACACACACACACACACACACACACAGGCATGCAAGGAAGCACGCACTCACATGCACACACAAACACAGAGTGTCACAAGATTGTTCAAATTACCTGGTAACCGTCATCTCCTGGATCTCCTCGTTCTCCTAGCTCGCCAGGTGGTCCCTATGGATACACACATAAAACACGCACAGACAGACCGACAGACAGACACACACACAACCCACAGAAGCACAGCATAATGTGTGAAAAACCGTAGAGTGTCACATGAGCTGGACAGCACCATAGCAGTAAAGAACATTCTGAATATTTTCACAACCTGCGGGTGCCTTACAACACCCACAAATCGCTGTCAAATGTGATGAGGTTGTATTTAAATGTATAGTATGAGGCCTATTCTACTAATGACAGGTTAACACATGCTCAGTATTTGGAAACATATTAAGCGTTTTAGTAACAGAGAGGTTTGAAATGGTTTCACTGTAAGATTCCTCTGCATTACACTGCCATATATTATAAATGAATACCTTGGCATGTGTGCACAGAACTAAAAAGGTGTATGCAGAAGGACAGCAAGGATTAACAAAGGTGCCTCCTACATGCAGGTAGTAGGCCTGCCCTGATGTGGTGTGTGTGTGTGTGTGTGTGTGTGTGTGTGTGTGTGTGTGTGTGTGTGTGTGTGTGTGTGTGTGCATCATTCAGGAAGATTTGG
>OMKQ01011319.1:2567-12908 GCA_900302335.1 Phycis phycis
CCCCCCCCCCCGCGCTGTCCTCCTTGAAACCTGGTGACTTGAATGAATCGCTGTGTAAAGGGGCTACTTGGGGTTTTCACAACAGTAGCTCAGACCTGGTGGGCGTCGCCCGGAGCCCAGCCTGGGCCGGAGAGTTTACGTGTGGACGTCTCTTTTGCACAGTGCAATTTAAGCACCTTTTTATATGTAGCTCTTTTCCCTGAGATTGGGAGTGCACATTTGTAGATAGATGATTTCATTAGCGTTTGTTTTTTTTAAAATAATTGGATGATGATTATTATTATTAATATTGTTGCGTAAGAGCTTAAACAGTTGGTCTGTGTTTTTTCATATGTTTTATGAAACTAATTGTGCACCCTCATTACTTGCCTAGTTGTGTTGATTAGATGTCTTTAGGATTTGGATTTCATATTTATTTATTGAAATAGGACAATGAATCTTCCTATGATTTTGTAAATAGATACATTTATTGTGGATTGTTGATTTGTTAAATGTTATTTATAAAACAATATTTTTTAAACTACAATTAAAATATTAACTTTTTCTTGGACAGAAACACAAAATAAAGGGTGGAACTTGTGTTTCTTTGTCTCATTGTTGTGGTTCTTAAACTCAAGAATGAACTGAGGCTTATAAAATGAGTAAAATGTATTACTATTCTATCAGTCATATTGGCTCGGGTAGGGAAACATCCTTGATGCCTTAAACAGTGGACAGAATCAATAAATGACCTTATGTTGAAAAAAAGACTGTTTTGGCCTGTTTGTATATTCGTTACAATGCATCTTGTTTGTGTAGTGTATGAGTGAATATCATTCTTAAGGTCTTTTTGATAGCAACACTATAGCTACAGCATGAGAGTTCATGACAATGATTTCAGAGCGAGACTCCCTACAGAGAAATACTTTTTTCTTGAACTGGCTTTATCCAGTCTGTTTGTCGTTGTGTTCCAAGGAAAAATCTTGCAGCAGAAAATGTCCTTATTGGCATTACAATCTCAACAATCCTTTACCCTAAACTTTGAGAAAGTTGTATTTCCCTGCAGGGATCCCTTCCATAACTTTAGAATGTAATCTGAGCCATGTCATGTCTTGGCGGGAGTAGCTCAGTAGAGATCAGCATTCATAAGGTCGCTCGTTCGATCCCTGGCTCCTCCTGGCTGAAGGTCTCCCCGAGCGAGACGCCTCACTGTGACTGCTCCCGGTGCGCTGGCTGCCGCCGTGGATGGGTGGAAATGTCACGGTGCTTCGAGCGGCCGCTGGTTAGAACAGGCCGTCCGTTTGCCGTGAGGACGGCAGGTCTTGCTCACAGTGTACCGGAAGACGCATCTGTGTTGGCATGTTTGGCAACATTACTGGAGACGTTCCATCACTTGGGAGCAGCAGGGCGGCCCCTGAGTCTCCATCGCTCCTTAAGGCTTCAAAGGTGTGAGAGATTGGGAGTCAAAGCAGAGCCAGGAAGAGGAATCGCTAAAACAGAGGTCTCTAGTTTAACAGGCTTTGGCTGAGCCTGTCCCTGCCCTGGCTGCTGTGGCTGGGGCACCTCTAGACTAAGATGCTCCTCTTCCTCCTCCTGCTCCTCCTCCCCCTCCTGCTCCTCCTGCTCCTGCTCCTCCTCCTCCTGCTCCTCCTGCTCCTGCTGCCTCTACCAAGAAGAAATCCTGAATGGACGTTTTGATTAGATCTGTTATTTATATTGCACATATACTTCTTTTGTATTTGTTTTATTGTATTGTATTATCTTATCTTATTTTATTGTATTCTATTTTATTACGCAAAGTTGAGATCACCCGGGCTGATGATGTACGTTGTTATCTGGTATGTGACAATAAACTTGAACCTTGAACCTGAATCTCCATCTCTCCCTGGAGCTTCATGCATAAAGAAAAGCATGAAAAGAAAATGTGTTCAATATAATCAGCATTTAGTTTTAGTTTCTGTGGGGTTTTGTTCTTTGGTGGTAAAATACATAGTGAGCTAGACAGTTTAGGATCTTTCTGTTCTGGTGGTAGGTAACTGGCTGTATTGTTCGTGCTCTCTGCTATCTGAAACAGCAGTGTGTGTTGCTAACACAATCTTTTAACAATCTTTACAACTGAAAACAACTTTTAAAATGTAGCTAACATAAAAACTAAACACCAATATGTACTTTATTAAAAATAGTTCATGAATGCCAAATAAAATAAGCCACACTAATAATACAAATAACATATACAATTACAATTCGCGTACAGAGTACATAGAAAATGTAGTAATAAAATACACAATGTAGACACTGCTGTACATTCTGTACCGTGTTCTCCAACTTGTTGTGCCACGTTACACCCACTAGAGGTCGCCACCGCTAAATGTTTCCGTGTTGGCCCGCTGGGTGAACAGTAGCTGGTCGTGATCAGTAGCAAGGTAAGCAAACAAGTGTCCTTTGTATACATTATAAGTTATATACCGCATGCATTTGATGTCCTAGCTCATGGATACAACATCGTTGTTTTAAGGCCGTGAATGTAACCGTTCTTAGGGTACAGTCTCATCATACAGAGACACAGACACACAGAGACACAGACAGACAGACAGACAGACACACACACACACACACACACACACACACGTTCATTCCAGAGAACAGGGACCAAGGTGAATCAACAAGGGCATTCATAATGAGTGCACAACGGAATGCAGAGTACAGTGAAACACACTCTCTGAAGGTCACAGACACGATTGCTGGCTTGAAAGACGCAACACACACACACACACACACACGGGATACGTGAGAGCTGACGCTTTATTGTCCACAGCGAGCAATGGGCGGCTCAGGTTTCTGTGTTTGCATAATGCCCATTCGTTCGCGCTTGTGAGCGATTTGGAAATAATTCACCCTGACCAGGGGGTCGGGCGTTTTCACAACCTGCAGCCCACCTGTGTGCAACTGCCATGAATACACAGTATGACCTCGTACCAGTAGAAAAACAAAGCAGAGTAGTCATACTGTAGGAACACAATATTTCCATGTAGCGTATGCGTCAACCTATTGCCTGAACGATGAGCCATCCAGCCTTCACCTCCCAGGGCGGAGGAGTGGATCCAAAGTTGACTTGCAGGACGAAAAGGAGCGTGTCCGACCCGAGGTAAACACCCTCAGGCCCCGCCCCCTTCGGTCACAGTAATGAGCTGCTCAGGGTCGTTATTTGCATTGCTACTCGGGGAAAACAAACCCGGTTGTTCCAGAGTTTGTGTGTGGGGAGTGTATGTGTGTGTATGGAGTAATAACTATAGGGAGTGTCCTTTGCGTGTCCATATGACTCATTTCACGAGTAAGGTGTCTGTCTTTAGACTGATGACAATACATGACACGTCAGGCCTCTGAGAGCCTCTCACAGGGAGGATTACTTCCCGTTTCTACGGATTGGGTGACCCCGATGTCCGACACACCCTCAGTGGTCACTCTACCCCCAGCTCCACAGGTGCACGCCTCTTTAGTTTGGGTGCACCGTAGGGGAATACACGGCGTTCCCCTGCACGTTTGCAATGCTTGTCCATGCAAAAGGCAGCCAAGGACGGTGGGTGAGGCAGATGAGGGGGTTGAAACGCATGTCCTGCTCCCCCATACTTTACAGATCATCAGTATCAATGCATTGACGTGTTGTGACCTTGGCATGTCCTGGACACCTATACCATATAACAGACTCACCAGGATGCTGCCTTGTTTAGGTCACACAAGCCTAGCAGTGAATCCAGTCCTGTAATGACACCAAGAATAGGTGAGCCGGACCAGGACAGGACAGCTTCCACTGAGTTAATAACTCAGGCTTAACTGAGTTAAGCCTGAGTTAATAACTTATCCATTGGTGGGAAAAATAACATCTCGCCATAGCTGGTATCTCAGACAAAAATTTCAAGACAACCCCAACTTAGTTTCTGGGTATATTTAAAACAGGACAATATGCCAGTTAAGATTGTTAAAAAAAAACCCATATATTTTGCTTTGTTTTACGTGTACAAAGTACGATGAATAATTTCTCTGATGACAGATAATTAAAGATTTCAGATACCCAGAGTTTAGTCCGGAGTAAATAAAATCACACGTGTGCTCACAATGTATTAAGAGACACTCATGCCATGCCTGAGCAAAGCACCAGGGAGCCATGTTATAACACTGAGCTCGTTTAGAGTCGGGACATTTCCATTGGGTTTTGGATTCGTATTTCCTGTAAAACCGCAACACCGCGAGGGGGTGGGCTCACCCAGCCGAGTGTCTGCAGGTGTGTTGACGAGCAGGGGGCCCGTGTTATGTGACTGCAGGCCAGGGCTTGAGCACACCCAGTTTGTTGGCTCAGGCCGTCGGTGGAGCCACCTGAACGAACACAGCTTTGTGCTTGTCTCAACGTGTGCAGCGTGCAGTGGATAGAAGACAAAACATGAATGGTGGGCGGTGTTTGCGCTGAACAGGTAGACGGCATGCAGAGTGACAGGTAGTGCCCAAGGGAAGCGGGGGAATGTGAGAAAGCGAGGGAAAGTTTGTGTGAGGAATAGCGGCGTGCGCAACTTAAGTCAGTGATCCATGGACGTTAAACGCCTCTCAGTGAATGAGAGGCATACATGTTTGCAGTAAATGTTGAAAAATGAGGTGGAAAAAACAAGTCACAATGTGTTGCAGTGTTCAAATGTTTTTTTTTTATCTCAGTGTATTGACTATGTATGTATCCCAACATTGCATTAATAACCCAATCATGGACTTTCGCCTCATTGCCCTCTTATGCATCCTGGATTATTTCAATGTGTCAAGAGATATACAAAACAAGATTTTCTGTGCGGCATTTAAAGCCACTCTTGGACCCCGTCACGTGTTAAACCCAGTCCAAACTGGGGTGCAAAAGCACACCTGCTGGGGCATGCTGAAGGGTGCGTTTACTGGTCTGTTGTCTGGTCTGCTCTAACACTAACCTGACCGCTTACCTGACACTAGCAGGTCTCAACCAATGACAGGTCTCAACCCGACAACCAATAATTAAATCATTCAAATAAATACATAGTTTGAGTGACAAATCGTCACAATGGGTAAACAAGTACAAGTACAAAATCTAAAAATAACCGACGATCAAATGCATCTTCTATTTAAAAAAAAATCCCACCAGTAGTCGTCAATGTTTTAAACTAAAAATTGACAGTAGGTGCTTTGTTGGGGAATATAATGTAATCCCTCCACTTAAAATGTTTAAAGTTTTCTTAAGACAAATCACCGTGGCAACAAAAAGTGGTTCTTCCAAATCAGCTGCTACTTAGTTTAGTTTGTACGTGTGGAGGCAGCAGATCCACCAGGTTGGCCTCGATAACAAGGCCGCTGAGGTTCAGCGAGGCACAGTCCCCGATCTCGTCAGGGAGATAATCTATGCGGTTTCCTTTCAGCTCGAGCCTGACCAGCATGGTCAGGTTGGATACTCTGGGGCTCAAGGAAATCAGACGGTTGTTTCCTAGAACCAATGTCTTGAGCTTCTTACAGGAGAACAGCTCCTCCGGCAGGACCTCCAGAGAGTTGAAGGCTGCTGAGAAGAACTGGAGGCCCTGCAGGATGCCTACCTCGGGGGGGAGTGAGGTGATCTGGTTATGGGAGACGTCCAGGTGTTTGAGCTTGGTGCAGTAGAACAACCTGGGGGGAAGCTTCTGGAGTTTGTTCCAGCTGACGTCGAACGTCTCCAGGAACTGTAGCTTGCTTATGTGCTCTGGGATGTAGCTGATGCTGTTGTTCCACAGGCGGAGAGTCGCCAGACGCCGGCAATGCTGTAGGCTGAGGATCTCCTCCACAGTGGTGAGCTTGTTGTCCCTCAGGTCCAACTCCTGGAGGTTCCCCAGGCTGAAGACAGCACTGGGGATGCGCTCGAGCAAGCATCCCATCAACTCCAATGAATCCAGGTTAGTTAGCTTCTTCAGACCGCTAAAAGCTGCAATCTTGCTACCTTCATTGTAGATGCAAAGCTTCCGCAGCTGCAGGGCAACATCCCCTACACTGGTCGGGATCTTGTTGAGATTGCTGCGAATAGTAAGGACCCTGAGAGCTTTGAGATCCCTCAGGGACTCCAGGGTAGGACTTCGGGACACCTCGTTGGACAATTGGCCACTTAAATGTAGTTCTTCCAGATTCTGCAGGCTATACATCCAGAGAGGAACCTGCTCTGCATTCTCAAAAGACAGGTGTAATACCTTCAGCCGTTCCTTGAGGTAGGTCATGGCCGCTACCTGGACCTTGGTAGGGCAGTGGACGAGTGCCAGCTCCTGAAGAGCAGGAAGCTTAACTATGCCAGAGGAGATGGTCACATTAGAGAGGAGCTCCAGCTTCAGTGACTCCACCTCCGGGAGCTCATAGGCCGTATCAGGGAGGCCGGGCAGCATGAACAGGTGGAGCTCCTGCCGGTCGTTGGGGTTCCTGGAGAGGCGCGCCCGCAGCTTCTTGGCGGTCCACTCGTGGTTGAGGTTGACCTGCCGGAGCCGACTCTCACTCACCTCCGAGAGGAAGACGGCGAAGCGCTTGGCGTACAGAGCGTCGTATTGGTCGCTGAGGTGCAGGAGGAAGGCAAAGTCGTTCTTCATGTCTGGGATGTCGTCAACGCCTGTCTCCAACCTGACCTGCTCAAAAGAGTACTCCTTCAGAGAACGATGCAGAAGCCAGTAGAGAGTATAGATGGACATCGATCCATAGACCCCCACGAAGCAGATGTAGCAGTAGGCCAGCTTGGAGAAAAGATGGGCCTTGTTGTGGTTACAGCAGTAGATGTCGAAGCCGGTCAGCTCAGGAGGGACCAGGCAACGCACTACAATCTCAATGTTAGGAACCAGGACCGCACTGTAGATAATAATGAGGATAACCTGGAACACTTTGAAAGACGTCTGTAGCACATACATGACATAGAGGAGGTCCGCTTCTTCCACGTGCGTTCTGAACTTCTTCACCATCTCAAACAGAGCCTTGGCCTGCTCTCCTTCCTTGCGATCCAGAACCGAGGGCGTCGTCTGAGTTTCCGGGGCCTTTTTCTCTGACTTGACGGAGGATGACCGCAGCAGCCCCACCGTCTCCTCCTCCGAGGCTCCAATGGGTTTTGACATGGTGTTCCTCCGCAGAGTCACCAGCTTCTCCTCGCTCCTCTCCTCCGAGACCTCGTTCAGGGCCCTCGTGGTCCAGGGGGAGTTGAAGCACTTCCCGAGAATGGTCACAAAGAGCTCGATTTTGGACGAGGTCCCGGGAAACTTGAACCAAAAGCTGCTGACCACCATGAAGATCATCGTGTGGATGACCACCAGGTAGGGGAAGTACTTGCCGTACCAATGCACAGAGCGCTCGTAGCAGTAGTGGTTCACAAAGACATACTGGTGGATGTCCAGGTTGTTCTTACGGCCGTACACCTCGCGAATGATGGGGCTCACAGGCTTGGCCAGCGAGTGCTGCCATGTTTCATTCTCCCCGTAGCCCCGGATGTGGCTGCAGTCGATGGCTTCAGGGGTTGGGCTGCTGAGATGGCTGGGCAGGCAGGAAATCTTGTCCTGGGTGAGCTGAGGAGGAAATGAAAAAAACGAATGAAATTGAATTCAAAATGAATGAATTACATGAACACATTTTATCATGTCTATTTATTGAAGGGATTGAGGTGCATTACAGGAACGACGACCTCAAAATTTAAATGTATCATGTATGTTTCAATGGAAAAAAATGAATGCTTTGTTACACTGTTACTGATTTTATGCAAAACTATTTTCCCATGCGTATCTCCAAGGGCTGTTTGAGAACAGAATCAGTGACATTGATCATTCTGTTTTTCTTCAGTAAACACTAAAGGGCTGAGAGGTATCCAGCGACATGCCCATTCTAAGTGAGGGGGAGGTGCCTCCTCTGTTTGGCTGAGGTCCAGATATATCTCCTCAGAATGTATCAAATTGTCAGAAAAATGCAGAAAAGAATACCCTCATTCTTCAGCTTAACATGAGAAAGCCAGAGATTCATTTCCAGAGATGTTGGAAGCCATAGCGGTATAAGCTATGACAATCCAATGCAAACATTATAAATTATATTCATTTGAACTTTCAAGTTTCTTTCAGAGGGGGGGCTAGTGCAATGGAGCTAGGCTGATAGCAATGATGCTATTACATGGCGTGCCATCAGAAATGTGTTCCACATGAGTCCCAACCTTTTTATGACTTCCCTATGTGGCCCCTCAGCTATTATGGTGCCATGTCACCACTGCCTAGAGAACTTCATCCCCGGAAACAAATGTATGAAAGGGGAGTTAACTAAATCTGAACCTCAGAACACAATTAAATACAATGATATTGTATAGACAGAATATGAAAAAATGTGCTCACTAACTTTATTTTATGATGTTTTGGCATTATAGTGGGTGAAGCAGGTGATAAAACCACATGCACCTTGTATTACTGGTTTTAATGGTTTGAACTTTTGTATCAACAAGGGGACATCATGTGTAAGATGTGTTTATTATTGTTACATGAGGAAGTGGGACTTTGTTTTCTCCATACTGCTACTTGAATCAAGGCTTTGTTTGTTTCCAGAAACATTTCAACGGTGCTGTTTCACCAGCCAGACGATACTTCCAGTGTTCACGGGAGGTGCAGAAGTCCTGAACCGAGACTGAGGCAACAGTCAACTGAGTTATTTATCTACCTCATCATTGACGTCCAGTCATTCCCCCGTTTGAACACATCCACTGCGGGCTCTGTGCATTGTATTTCTGCACACTAAGTAGAACTACTGGCTTCTCTGACAACAATGCCCCCGCCTGTGTTATGATTCACTGTTCTCAGTACCCTGGGGTTGCCAGGTACAAAACACATTGTTGCAGCGCGCAAAAAACAAACTGGATTCACAGAGATTGGACCAGATTCTAGCTGACAAACGAGACTCGAGATTAGAAGCTCCATGGCGAGAGCCGATGTAACACACGGCCACAGAAAGACGGAGGCAGCTTAGACCTCAGAAGGATGTCCAGACCGACGCCACATGAGCTGGTTTATAATTTGCAACCAATAGATAAATTGCAAGCGTATACATGAGCTGATAAACTCGCAGTGTGGGACAGTGGAGTACCAGGCCCCCTGACCAGGTTGGGCTGAGTCTGCGGAGACCACCTTCCCCAATAGTGTGCATTTGGACTGCAGTACCCATTCAAACGCTCGGCATAACTGTTCCATGTTGTATCTTTAAGATGATACATGTTTTGTAATGATTTGCTTTACCGGCGCTCTACTGGGGTTAATATGTGCTTGAATGAAAGTTGCTCATAAAGCTGTGATCTGAATCCGAATGCAGTGGAACTGAGTCAAGAGTATAATGTTGTTGTTTTGTTTTCACTTTGGATAGAGAAATACCATCTATCCAAAGCATCTTGATGAATATGGTATTGTTCCAGTGGTGATATAAGGCAATACAAGCACAGATAATCATAAAAGCAAACGCTGTAGTGTTGTCCGTGGCTTTAAGGGGTAATCCCTCTTATCCCATCACTCACAGAGTTAAATGACCCAGGGTGGCGCGGTGTGCGGTTCGGAAGCGGCCTTACCTGTAGGGTGCACCCGAAGACCCCGATCATCAGCATGGTGATACACAGGTACTCCGTGAAGACGTCCCACCAGGGCTTCAGCACCCGGAATTGTGGATTCTGTTCTGTGGCAAAATTACGAAACTCACCCACCGGTATCATCCTGAGGTCTGCGTGGATAAAGGAGAGGAAACACGTAATTGGAGCTGAACATAATCAAACAGCCAGGCAGGTGTTCAGACGGGCGGAGGGCTCTCACAGATTACTTACCGGACTACCGGAATATGACGTTATTTGACCAAATAATCCAATCAAAATGTTTGTTAACAGAAAATCGAGATCTGTCGGAAAACCTGCTCTCTGGGACCGCGGCCCCTTAAAAACAATAAACCCGGTATTGGTTCCTGTAACTGTGACACTGAATACACACCGCCGGCCCGACAAAGTGGAGAAACAAGTTCTACAACAACGAGTCAAGCAAAACTTCCAGGGCTGGGAATAAAGCTTTGCTTGTCATAAAAGATCTCGCCTTAGAAGAAGCGTTTCACGTTTAGTGATCCCGTATGAACCACTAATACAACACAGTGATGATGTTATCCCGACGACTGAGGGAATTTAGTGCAATTTGAGAACGCATTTTCAGACTTAGAAGTAGAACTCTGATAATTGTGCAATAGTTTCCAGGGAGTCGAAGGCGTACGTGGTTCGTCATGTCTGTGACAATAGCGCAGAGCGCGGCACCTGCGGGTTCACTGGTGGCTCCAATGTACACATCGCTCATCACATTCAAACTACCCAAGAAA
>OMKQ01011347.1:5006-12506 GCA_900302335.1 Phycis phycis
AGAGCCGCTGCTCCTTCGCGTCGAAAGGAGCCAGTTGAGATGGTTCGGGCATCTGATCAGGATGCCTCCTGGACGCCTCCCGTTAGAGGTGTTCCGGGCACGTCCAACTGGTAAGAGACCCCGGGGGAGACCCAGAACTCGCTGGAGAGATTATATATCTCATCTGGCCTGGGAACGCCTCGGGGTCCCCCAGGAGGAGTTGGAAAGCGTTGCTGGTGAGAAGGACGTCTGGAGTTCCTTGCTCAGTCTGCTGCCACCGCGACCCGGCCCCGGATAAGCGGTCTCTTTTTAACAACAACGATGATGATGATGATGATGATGATTCAAGGCATTTCAGGTATAGACAGGTCAGGGTCGTACCAAGTAAGTTGAGAGTTGTGGTGTCTTCAGTTTGGTTTGATGCCTCGAATGATGTGGCCTCTGACATTGTATGAGGTTCCCATAATCAAAGGTAGAAAAGCTAGAAAGGTTGATTAACTCATTTATTAGAAAATGGCTTGGAGCCCCACGCTGTCTGAGCAGTGTGGCCTTATATGGAAGGGGTGTGTTAGAGTTGCCGGTATCTAATCTGACAGAGGAACACAAGTGTACAAAGGTTAGCCTGGGAATTACTAACTCAGTCAAAGGATCCAGTGGTTAGAGGTGCAGTGCCCATGGTCAAAACTGGAAGGAAGTGGAAGCCAAAAGAGGTAGTGCAGCAAGCAGAGGCAGCCCTTAGACACAGGGACATCATTGGCCAGGTTCAGCATGGGCGTGGTGGTCTAGGGCTGTGTGCAGGAAATCCTGTGTGGAGTAAGGCTACAGCAGTAGAACAGAGAAAGCTGGTAGTCGAAGAAATACATCGGCAGGAGGAGATGGTAAGATGTACAAAGGCAGTGTCACAGTCAAGGACAATTCAAGGACAGTGGGTGAATTGGCAGAGTGTAGAGAAGAGAAGGTGGAAGTTTAAGGATCTGTGGAGCATGGAGGCAAGCAGAATTAGATTCTGATAGGGGCTCCTAATGCTACCATTTCCCCAAAATCTTAGCCAGTGGTTGGGTGAGGATCCTGCCTGCCCATGGTGTTCCAGTGCAGGTACGCTTAGGCATATACTGTCAGGTTGTAAAGTTAGTCTTTCCCAAAGGCTGGAATACACAGTTAAGCCTTCTTGAGGTGTCGTGGGCCTAACTTAATGAAACACCGGTGAAGGAAGGCACTTGATAACCCCAATCATGTGCCGCATACCGCTGTTGGCTAGGCTAGTTAATGGGTAAACGGTGCCACCCGAGGAATGACTCTGTAGATTTATGATGGCGTAGCCTGATGTCTGCTATGGTGTTGCACCTAATGGTGGTTATATCACTCGCATGTTGTATGCTTGGTCTTATCTGAGCTGGCCTTCTACATGTGTTTACATTGGATGACGGCACAAGGGATAGTAACATCTTGTCCTGTGTATTAATGAATGCTTCCTAGTTGATAGCCCAGAAGTGTGATTGACTTGGAGTTACATTATAATGATTATGTGTTTCCTTTATTTTTTGAGCAGTGTACTGTATATAAAGAACAAACTGATGGCCACTATCACAAATTTTCCCATTCTTTTTGGGTTGTTAAAGTCCTGCACCTTATCCAAGCCAGTCCTTTTCAAGGCATTATGTGTTCCAGTGGAGGCTTTAGGTGGTCCAGTGAAGGTAGTGGAGGCTTTGGGTGGGTCTGTGGAGGCTTTAAGTGGTCCAGTGGAGGTTTTGGGTCATCCAGTGGAGGCTGAGCCATTGTGAATGACAAATCATGTTCGGCTAAGAACGCACACACGGATATTTTGCTCACAGATATGGTAGGACATTGAAGATATAACGGCACCTGTAGTAGCCGTCACTCCGGGTAAGGTAGTTGTCAGAGAGAGTGCACGGACCAAAGTTTTGTGACTGGGATCTAAAGCATGACGAGCAATTACTTTCTTCCCACTGCTGCTAGAGAAGTTTCTTTGAATATGGCGTGCAAAAACAAGCACCCGGTCCCGCAGTTTGCGGCACCATGTCCCAAAAGGTATCCCCTCTGCCCCAATTTCCTCCATCCATGCCCAGCGCCATTTATTACGTGTATGTCTTTCGAGGGTGGCTGTATTTTCACCAAGTCTAATAAATTTGGCTTCAAATTGTAACATACACTCCCGAGTTCCCTGGCTGCTAACCGCTAACACTATACTTGTTGACAAACTCCTTGGCAAGGCCCGCCCTACTCTGCCTCTGATTGGCTAGAACTTGTTGGTTGGCTTGAGAATGTGATTTGCTGAAGATGACACGATGAAGACAAGTGGACCTGTGACGTGGAAAAATTCCCATGCCGGAAATCCCGCACCATGCCGGAGAACTTTAAACCCTGGGTGGTGGCAACATAGCTGACGTTACCAAGACGCAATATCACATTCTTACTCATTTGAATGGCAGATTCCTCTAATCTTGTCCGGACTGTGGGTCTGGAAATTACCTTGCAGTGGGGATTGAGTGTAGTTACAAGTTCTTCGAAAGCAGGTTGTTCACTTTGCCGGTATTCGCATATAAATAAATTAAGCATTTAAAAGTAACAACCGAATTAATTACATGACACTTGTACACTATCATCAACTGTAAATGTAAACACAACTTACAAGCGATGCTTTCCAAGGCACAAACAGAGGAAGGAAAAGATAAGATGGAGCTGCAAGCTGACCACATGTAACAACTAAAGAAGTTCGCGATTTAAATCCCTGAACTATGACCTGTGTCACATGACTGAAACAACCAATGAAACATTAGCAAAAGGTAAGCAGGACAATAATGAATTGCTCCCAAATGACCACAAGGTGGAGAAAATACACAAAGAACATGACAGATATAATTAACATTAGCCTCTTATCTCAATTATTGCCTAATAATACACTACTACACTACACTTGCTGCTGGTCCACTTTCTGTGACAGTTTCTGGAATGGCTTTACTAGCAGGCAGCTAGGATGCTATAGCCATTGTGTAATGTCATGACGTCTGGGGCTAACTAGCCTATATGCCATAGGTTATTATTTATCATGTAGCCTAATAACGACTTAGCATTAATTTTATGTTTGCTTGCTTCAACTCAGTAGCCTGCTATTGCAATATTAGCCTGCCGTACGCTTTGTTTATCCTTTAGCTTCATAACCAAGGCCTCATTTGAAAGTGTAGCCTATTGTCTGCTCTTGCTTTGGGTTGTCTCTGTTCGTCTTAGCAACGACACCGGAGGTAACGGCAGTGAAGAATGGGGTTTCATCTTGTGTGTTTAAACGATTATGCTCACCTTTCTTTGAAAAGAAGTTTGTCAGAACCTGACTGTCTTATCTCTCTGTCTTTCTTCTCCTTTCTCTTCTGAGAGTCAGACTTCAATTTCTTTAACTGTGGCTGTGACATATTGCCGCATCTCCATCCAGATAAAAAAAGTCTTACCGTAAGCAACGTGCGGTGAAATCAGCTGTGTGGACTGAACCATTTTGAGCTTTTTGCAAGGGGTGTTCACAGAGTAGTCACGGCAGTCTTTACTTTTTTGGAATACAATAATATACCAATTTATTAAACGAAAACGCTAAGCTTGCATTTAGATCAATTTTTCATCATGAAATTTAGTTAAATTATTAGAACAACATCCAAAAAATACTTGGAAAAAAAATAAAGAAAAAAGAAAATACTAAAAAATCTAAACTTCCCATGGGCCCCCCTCTGCCTTGGGCCCCCCCAAGGCTTTCCGACTGTGCCCCCGCCAACCAGCCCACGCCTCTCAATTTGCGGATGCTGGCTGGCATTTACATGTGATCAGGTGTGGAGTTCAGGAGTTAAGCCAAGCAGCTGGAGCTGGTTTGTCGGCCTGGGGGAGCTTAGGGAGCAGGAGGAGACAGGGAGGAGGGGAGGACAGGGAGGAACACAGGGAGAAGGGGAGGACAGGGAGGTCGTAGGGAGAGGAGAGGAGAGGTGAGGAGGGGAGAGGGAGGAGCATAGAGAGCAGGTGGAGACCGGCTGGGCTGGTCTCCACCCAACTGTAAATGCCACAGGAAATCACCCAAATACAAACATCCCTCCTGTAGAGACTCACCAGGAAGGGTGTGTGAGTGTGTGTGTTTATGTAGGTGTGTGTGTGTGTGTGTGTGTGTCGGTGTGAATGTGTTGTGAACTGAATGTTGTGTGTCTATATGTGTATGCGTGCATGCGTGGGTACGTGTGTGCGTGTATGAGTGTGTGTGTGTGTGTGTTTTTACGTGTGCATGTATGTGTGTGTGCATGCGTGCGTTTGTGTGCACATGCACGTGTGTGCGTGTGCGCGCGTGTGTGTGTGCTGGAGAAAGAACATAGCTCTGAACAGAACACACTATGTTCTTTGTGGAATGTGTTTAAGTGAATTTGTTTTAGTAGGTGAAAAAGAGAGAGAGAGAGAACTGTGTATATTCACTATTCATTATTATATGTGCTAATATGTTGTTGTGATTTTGAGATTTTGTTTGTGTTATTTTTAGTTTTAATCTGAATTTCAATCGGCAGCTGTAATCATTTATTAATTGAGGTCTGCACCCCCCCCAAACACACACACACGCACACACACACACACACACACACACACACACACACGCACGCACACACACACACACACACACACACACACACACACACACACACACGTATGCCCACATGCATGCACAAAAGCACACACGCCAACCGTCTATCTCTCTGACACACTGATTGTTTTTTCACAGACAAGACAACGAGGTGCACCTTTACATTGAAATCCATGCACAGACTCCATGTGCACCACGACTATTTTGGACATAAGCATCCATACAGCATACATCCAGTGGCTCATATTACGTATGTTACATACAGGACATTATTCAAAGCCCAAGTGGATCGTTAATTCAACACGGAAACTAGACACGGAACCACTCTGGATTGGCATCTAGGTGACCCCACCTTCAAGGGCACGATCTATAAACAGGATTTATCCGCAAATAGGGACCTCGTGTCTGGTTACCTGCTATTCCAGATTAGATTACGTTAGATCTTGTTTTTATATCAAGGGGGGCATTGAGTCGTTCATCCACGCATGACTAGCAAGCAAGCTGATAAGAATTACAATCATACCCTAAACAGTACTATTGATACAATAAACAGTGACACTACTAACGTCAAGGAAAAAACCTAAACAGGAGGATACAAAATTCACAGAATGACAGTACCAAAACACACGCAATACAATGCACTGTAATGCATGTGACTAACTCATTTTACAGATGGAAGCAAAGAATAGTGAGCTATTTTTAATTCATTAATTGTAGTTCAATTGTAGTTCAGTAATGACTACTGTCAGTGTGATGCATGACTTGCAATGACGCATAAGCATTTACAAACGACAATTGATGCTGAGGTTGGTCACACAAAGAATGCAGGTCTGACAACCTGACAGTTGTGAAACTGTAAGATTGCGAAAGGCTGTACTGGAAGGCTATACAGTGAAATATAATGTCAGCACATACATCTGAAATATATTTAAAGGCTTTTTATATTCAATGGGCGTGGCCACGTGTGGTCACATGATAAGAAGGTTTCCGACCGCTGAACTATACCACGCTTGAGCTCCCGGTGTACGCCGTTTCAATGTGTGTGTCTCTTTATCCACATGCCATAAGAGAGATCGACTGGCTCACACAGGACCATTCTATGACCACGCTTTGATCCCACCGGGTACACTTCATCATCAATGAACAGATTTACCTGTTCAATAACTGCTGACATTCATCTGGGTTTCTGTGGGTGTGTCTTTCATTGGATTAAATCCACAAATATGTCTGGCAGTGGAATTCTGTTGAGCTAGATGATACCAAATTAAATGTATACAATAATCACCATGAAGCTACACACAGATTTGTATAGATTTGTGCGCCGCGTCCTGCGAACGTCATATTTTAGCCTTAACCACCTCCTGTAGACTTCCTCCAAAACTATTACTTTATTTTTCTACTCTGTAATATTATTTTCCTTTTCCCAGAAATGAAAAGTTGAAAAGTTGAGAAAATGAAAAGAAATACATAAAATCTATAATAATTTGCCTGTGTGTGAGTGTGTGTGTGTGCGTGTGTGCGTGTGTGCGTCGTCTACACATTCTCAATACGTTCAGTATTAATTAAGGGAATTAACACGGAAGCCTCGCGCCCCCTCGCAGCGCGGTGACGCTCTCTCTGCCGTCGGGCCAGCGAGAGGCGAGAGGAGGGCTATAGACTCCGCCCACCCCGTCGTCACTCTCACTGAAGTACCGGCGTCACTGCGCCCTCCGCTCAGACACACGGCGTGCTTTGCGGAGAGCACTTACCCGACCCTGTGCCGCAGAGCAGAGCACTTTCTTATTTAACACTAGGAATAACTATTACACAACCACACGGCAGCGCCCTCAGTAATCACTACCGGACCGCGTCCAACGTCTCTTTTGTTTAGTTTTCTTCTTTTTAACATACGGTTTTTTTTTTCCTCCGATCTTTAGAAGAAAACAGATACCTTTCTTTTGTTTTTCGGTGTTAGGTTTTTTTTTTGTTGGTCAAAACCTGCTGGAGTTAACATCACCATTTGACACTTCTTACGATTCCGCCTGGAGAGGACCGATAAGAAGACGCTGAACTCCGAGCAGAGACCGACCGGTGCGGGAGAAGCTGAGGTCGGCGCGTCGAGACAGGTGCGTTTGGCCAGGATGTGCAACTGACTGCTTTATGGTGCTGCCGTTCCCAATGTTTATTTGATTGTTTTCATGTAGAGGTCTGAGGGCTGCACTTAGTGTTAGCCATGAATACAATACCGCTCCCACCACCCCGTACTGGCGTTGCCTTCTTCATTGCAGTCACACGTGGATTCTGATAATGACTTGATAGTTTTACAAGACACGTTCACTTACTACAAGGGCACGGGAGTATCTCTTCCTCTCCTCTCCCACAGTATATAGGATATATACCTTGCCACATTTGTCATTGTCATGAGACCAAGTCATGATAATCACGTGCCATTAATTGTTTTTTGGTTAGAGATAGAAATTCCAGCTTGATAACTGCTGTTCTTGTAAGCTACAACCACAATTACGCAAAATGAAAATAAACTATGTAGTGTTAACACAGTATGGAAAGCATTATTGTTTGAATAGAATGACCTGCTTTTCCATCACACACACACACACACACACACACACACACACACACACACACACACACCCTCTGGGAATGCAAATACTCTCAAGTATTTTGACTTGTGGTCGGCAAATAACCCCTAATCCGTAACTCCACTAATGAAGACCGTATGATAAATCCAGAATGAGTGGGGCTGGTACACCCGGTACTCCATTAGCAACTCTTTATCGTCTTTATCTCGCGCTGTATGGTAATTTTGCTCAACAGCGGGGCAGAGTCTATGCGGCTTACATGGCCTATCCCAAGGGAAGCACATTTTGCTGACAGAGGAATGCAAATCCTCCATGAATATGACA
>OMKQ01011382.1:1825-11886 GCA_900302335.1 Phycis phycis
GGGGGGGGGGGGGATAAAGTAATGTCGTCTGGAGTCCCGGGTTGTGTGAGCGCTGACCTGTGATCCACTGGATGGGGTGAAAGAGGCTGACTCTGCTGAGGACTACGAACAGGGCAGTGACGGGAGGCAGCATCAGGACAGCCCAGGCGATGCTGGCCGCAGCCCTCCAGCATACCACCTACACAGACACTTATCATTCGTTATCGTACAAACACACGCTACGTGGATCAGCAGCTAGGACGTTTATTTCTCGCGTCGGTCGTGCTTTTAAATAATGGATCGAGAGAAGTAAGAAACATGATTCACATGCTGCTGGGTTGAAGTCGTTTAGCTGCTTGGCTAGCATAAGTTGACAGATGGGTTGGCCGGCTAGCAAGTGAGGGGGCTTATATAGAAACAGGGTGGAGTAACAATACTTGCCTTGCGCACAAACCAACAGCTCTGCTCTGCTGAAAACATGTCTGCGGAAAATGAAATCCAAAATACAACGGCAGTGTCTTTGATTCACTACTTCCAAGTCTCTTTACAGTAAGATCCGTTTCCCATATCGCGCGCCTCATGCATTCAAAGGACCTTTGTAGGACCCCGAGTGGAAGGTCTCTGTGTCACTGCCTGTTCTCAATGGAGAGTAACATATCACGCAGCATCATTTACGGAACAAGATGAAGTTATTTAAAATATACAATTGTATTATTATTTTTTTATCATTATTATTATTTTTTTTTTTACAGTTTATCGTGTAAACAATTGCCAGTTACATGCAGCACAATTTCTACAAAAGTATGTTAAACCTACATAATTTACAGGGATACACGTCACCAAACACCAAACCGTAAACAAATTAAGTCAAAACTTTTCCATCTATAACCCTTCTCAGCAGGATTATGTTAATTTGTCTCGAATAATGTTTTTGTCACTGATGCCTCGAACAGGTGTCATCAATTCTGAAACCCTTTCATTTCATCGTGCACAAAAGCCTTTTTGTCGTGATGATTCCCATGCGCCAAAGTAGCTAAACTGTGTTTATCCAACATCGCCCTTTTCTCACTATCTCTGCGAAATGTCTTGGTCTCAAAAGCATTTACTGGAAGCTTTTGGGATAGATTGATGGACATCTCAGTTTGAACGCCTTTATTGATGACTGGCCCGGGTCGCTGGGAAATGGCCGGGAGGGACAACTGCTCTCGTTGTGATTTTTTATCCTCCCACAATTTCAGCAATCGTCGCTGATTATTTGTCATGTCCTTGAGGTTTTGTTGCAGCGACTGCACTTGGTCTTCCAAAAGGGTTTTAGAAGTCACTGAATTCGCCAACTCGGATGTCAAGTCGTCTATAGTTAAACTGAGTTTCCCGGCCTTTTCAATTAGAGAATTGCATTGGCGCTCCTTTTCATGGAAGTCATTGATGATGTCCTTTGTAGTTTTCCCGTTAAACTTGGGACTGGCCTCAAGTCCGATCTCCGCCCGAAGAGACTTCGTCTGTTTCCTCAGCTCCTTGTTGTCGTTCGACAGGGACTTGATCTTCTGCTTGAGCGCCTCGGTTGAACGCGACTTGGACTCAAACTGTCTGAGTTTCTCTCGGAGAATGCTCTCTCGGTGCAAAGCATCATCCCTCTCTTTTCTGCATTTCTCCAAGAGCTTTAAAGTCTCAAATTTGGACACCTTGTCACCGTTACCGTTTGATGTGGCCATGATACACAAGCTTCTAAATCAAAGGCCTGCTAAGATAATATATAACAAAAAACATTATTACATGCCGAATAAAAAAAAAAAAACATTACATTTAATCTAAAGGCGAGTGCCACTCCTAAATAGCCTACTTCAAACTAAGACCTCAGCGTGCTATTCACTGCTAAATCCATCCCACAACAGCACTGGTCACCCTCATAGCTGCAGACTCCTGAGGGGACTGGCAGTGCTTTGGCCGGGTTATCTCGTTGACAGCAAGCTCTCGTGAAACTCAAAGCGTGGGTTAGAATGACCATTAATTAGGGCGCCACCATCCCTTTGACACAGTTTCCAGTGACACGGTTTTTTTTTTTCCTTCTGCTTCAATTTTGTTAATTAAACCAAATACGCATACCTTCAATGTAATGATGATGAAATAATGGACAACAAATAAGACAATGCTTTTCTTTTCTTTTTTTCATGAACGCCCGAATGAGTGTGTAAGCACACACTCTCTGCAACTTTTTCCATGGTTAAAGATCGTGCAACACTCGACATTTAGACGGCGGCGATGCTATCAGGGCACCTGCCGGACAGCCAAGATTGATGCGTTGAAGACAAAACCCGGATGCTAAACGCCCAATTTCAAACTTGGGCAGGCTTGATGATGTATAAATGGGCAATTGCCTGCAGAGCCATTAGTTCTTCGCAATCCCTTGCTAAAGTATTTATGCATTTGAAATTGGAATTAAAAAGCCAAACTGTTCAGATTTAGTGGCTTCCACAATACTCCCCATAAGAGTAGTTAATATTTAACAACATTTTTCTTCAACATAATTTAAGCAAGGTTCAGTTAAAATGGTAGTTGACGTTGTAGAAATGTTTTTATTGATTGCATCTTATGACTCAATGATGCATGGACAATCAAGTATAGCAACAATATAAACTATTCTCCAACTGCCTATCATTTTAAATATTTATTTTTTACCCTCTGTGATTTCAGATTTTATTTGAATTTGATTACCAGCTTCATAACAGAATTTGAGTTTATTGATCCTCCCTTTCACCCCAAAATTAACAACAAAAACTCAATGAAACCGAAGAGTTAATTTTATAAAATGTATTATAAACACATTTTGTAAAGATAATTGCACATGACAATGCTTATCATTAATGTGTGGCATTACATTAAAGAGAGTTCTTGCTTGTTAAAAAACTGTAAAATATCTTCATGATAATACAGTAGATCACTAACCACAACCAAGAAAACCATATAGTATACAAAAACGTATATAGGCCTATACAAGAGGTCTTTGAACCCCCCCCCCCCCAAAAAAAAAAAAAAAGCAAAGCAGGGTTCATCCAAGTCGATGATAATATTACAAACTGAAAGTTTGACTTCTGGGATTTCGCTGTCTGAAACATCCTACACCTGACGATGTACCGTTAAGAAAGTTCAGAACCCATCCTGTTAGACATACCACACTGGCAACCCGTGTTCCTTTTCAGAAGTACTGCAGTGGCACCAGGTGTGCAGGCTGGGCCTTAATAGCCAAAAGACGGTGCGTGACCAGGTGCAGGTGAAATCCAGACGGCCCATGACTTCATCACTACGGCAACCCGAGTCTCTCTAATAAGGCAACAGGAGAGCCTGCAATTTGAAAAAAAACACAACAACCCAATAATGCCTGTTTTGGAAAGGAGAAATCATGTACAGGATACGGGGTATTGTGTGTTCTACTCCACTAACAGTTCCAGTGGCCTTTCCAGAAACCAAAAAAAAATGGTGATTGATTTTGAGACGCCGGTATTGTGATTGCGATGGCACGTTGCTCACCCGTTGGTATTCAGCAAGGTCTACGTGAGAGGTTTGGATTGGACGTGCACGATCACCGAGGAATTGGTCTTGTTGTAATTTGCTGGTGGTTGAATCGAACTCTCTGGCGAAGTGAAGAAGTATGCCTGGATGACAAATAAAGGAAAGAAAAAGAACAATAATCAAAGAAAGAACTTTGAAAAACTCTTTGCCTCGTCATGCCCGCGCTGCATGCAGAAAAGTTAATTCATCCGATGCATCTTTGCTCACAGTAACCCCGCCCCCCCTCCAAAAACACAAAACCATTATAGAATTGTGAACAACACACTGCCTCTTTCAGTCCCCCCTATTCATCTTAGACAGCTCTTCAGACACTAGTGAGTGAGTCATGTAGACTAATTACCGGCCCACAATCATAGTCATCTGATACGCCCACAGACTTGACTGTATTCACACAAGGACCTGTGTCGACAGCCTGTCGTTATTCATGCTCGCTAAAAGTTTCCATTGAACGGGAGGAGGTGGGGCATTTAACCAGCTGGCTTCCCCAACAAAAGTATACATTTTCCGTGGCTTTCGCTCTCGCACACGCTGGCTCGTGCACGGCAGTGAAACACTAACCCCGATGTCCCGACACATGCGGTGGGGTCAAAGCCATGCCGGTACAACGAGGTCCCGGAGGTCAGCTAAGTAGAAACCAATCACTAAAGCTATTGATGCACGCCAGCACGGGCTCCTGGGCCAAACTGGGTCAAAGGAGATGTGGTTTGCTACACCAGGATGCCGGATACGGAGTATCTCATTCCCCCTCCCAAGAGTTTGTTTTGTAAAATCCGACCCAAATCTTCCTCCCACGGACATCGACTACCATAAGTGAAAAATGGACTCTAATGCATTCATTACCTTGAAACCGACCGCCAGCAGAATATGGAGAACCAGGATGGCTGACATACACGCTACGGAAACTCTGAGATGATCGTCCCTGACAGCAGGCCAGAAGGTCAGCAGCAGAACAGACCCAGAGAGACATAGTGCCACCACCACTGAGCACCACCTCAGCTCTTCTGATGGAATAATCCACAGCACCTGGCCCACAAAACAACAGCAGTAGTCGAGGAAAATTAAACAATACATCATCACCATTGATTACAACTTTAATATAACACAATTGTGTATATCGTAACACAATAATACGATGTCTTTATAGCTTAGAGGGGAAGGGGGGGGGGGATCAATGTGTCACATTAAAGAACATCAAAGCTAATTATTACCAATATGGCGTCTTACCACTGCAGGAATGTAAATGGACAGAGAATATCCATATGCACAGACTATCTCCATGAAGGAATAGGTCACCAAGTTCATCACTTTGTTGTTTCGCCAGAGCAAGAATCCCCAGAGGGCAATGGGAACAAGCCAGGCATAGCTATAGATCACTGTTGCAGCAATAGTCACTGAGAATCACAGAAAAGAGACATAGTTTTGTCGTGATTGATAGCACCCTTTTGCAACAATTGACAATATGAACGTACATCACACATGCATTTATATTTATAAACAATATATTTGCTTTGGCATAATATTTGCGTTGGAGGTTTAGCCTTGATACTTAATAGTGAATTCTTGGTATCCAAGTATGAATTCACCCTAAGCACAGCCTCTTTTTTTAGTGAACTGCTTTAGTGAGTTAACATTGACCTTGTTAGAAATCAAAACAGAACGTACCTTTTTGAAACTCAGCTGTATATTTGTAGTTGGGACTGCCCAGCTTCACCAAGAACTTTGACACATTTCCACAGATGGCAATTGCAAACACGAGAGTAGCACAAATCCAAAATGGCCCTGCAAACGGGAACATCCTGCATCAATGCACACATCTTTGTTCCACAGTGACATCTGTCTTCGGTGATGAGTGATCTTCGCATCACACATCTCCTATGAATTTATTGGTAATATTTTGAAACATCATGAAACATTAGAATGGCTCTGTTGCAACCAGGAGAGAGTAACATTGTCTGATTACAAGTTACACCTAATGAAAAAACATTCAAACAATCGTTTCTACCATAGAGGTCAGGATTTCTGCGGATGTAAAGTTCAATGAAGTTCTTTCCTGGCCATGGCAGTAGAGAACCAAGAATTCTACTCCTGACCTGAAAGGCATGATGGTGAACCACAAGTGTAAGTTCTCTAAAGAAAATGTATTTTACACAGAAAATTGTAATTCAAAACAAGTGGAAGAAATAACATTGACTACCTGGTAGGTGTCCACATCAAAGAACTTTTGGTAGTAATCAAATGACCAAAGTGGTGCATTTTTCTTTTGTCCGGAGAGAAGCTTCAATGAACAAATGTGGAAAATACAGTGTGTGAGTCCACATTTATGAACAGTATTTCGGGACAGCCATAAATGAGTTATGTCACCATTACATGGCTCTCAACCCCCACTCCTCACCTCTGCCTTGTCATCATTGGTGAGCAGGTCTTCCTCATCTTCATTCAGTCCTGGTCTCCTTGATTTTGGAGACTCATTCACATCATCAATGTTGATCGTGGTCGCATCTCTATTTCCTTCCAACAGACTCTCAGCCTCTTCAAATTCTAACACATTAGATAAAAATAAATAAATAGTGTGAATAATTTGTATTGTACACAGACAGCATAAATAAATACCACAGAGCCATGGAAATGGACACATGGCCTACCTTGGAACTCAAAGGGATCTTTTGTGGTCGCCATTTATCAGGACTGTATTAAATGCCCTCAGATGAATGTGTAAAACGTACGCAATACTTGACCAAGTTAGCTGCGGAATGTCAAACAGAATGTCAAGAAAAATGTGTTTAATCGTCACATGCATGTTGCAATTTGCTTTCTGTTTAGAATATTGCTTGACAGCAAAGTTCATGAGATCTTTAAAATATAGCTTGACAGCCAAGTTTGATCTAACTAACTACTGCTAAATATCATACAGTACTAGATACTAAACAGGTCATCTACAATCAGTGATCAACCTACATTTAGCTCGATTGGGAGTCCGGATTATGCAGTCAACGAGCCTCGGTAATAGTATGTATCAGCCTCAAGAATAAAACTGAATTTGCACAAGAATTAACTTTGTAGAATCATTTCACTTCCTAATATTACGTTGGCTCGGGTATTTGTGTTATGTGGCGTTGTAGCGAAACGCGTTGTTCCTGTTGCAAACGTTTTCAAAGTAAAATAGAAATGTAACTTGAACAGCGAAATTAAATGCATTGAGGTCGTTTGAAGCAGGCAGGCGTACAATGAATAACATTTATTATACTTTATGTCACTATATTGTTCGAAAAATTGAACGTATTCAAATTCAGTTTGAATGTGTTCTATTACACTTTTATTTTGATGTTAAGAACTACCACAACGTTGGGAAAAACACGGAAGCTTACCCGGAAGTACGTTGCAGGAGGCTTGTAGTACCAATTCGAGTTTTCTGTAAGAGTAGGGAAAACATGCAGCAAGAAATATTATTTCTACATATACGACTCTGTGGCGGTAGATGCCTTCACTTCCAGACCCCGGCAGCAATGCCTGCCAGCAAGTTTGACTATTAACGATCGTTATTATTCATCTAGTTTGTCATGCAAACACTGCTGTGTTTCATTTCTGTTTTGTAGAAGAAACAACTAACAAACATGTGCAGTCTTGATCCTGACAATAGCGCACTTTATATCAGAGAAGGAGGACAGCTCCGTCGGGTGAATAACATCGTGCTTGCCGAGCCAAAGCCGGTGTCCTCCTGTCGAAGAACAAAACCGTTGTTGTTGAAAAAAGAACACTTTATTTTTACCTACAATGCGAAAGGGAATTTACAATATTCTCCGAGGTCTCTCTTCGACATTTCTCTTCAATTCATAGCCGAGAACATACACCACGTGGACTCACTGTTAGACTTCCCTGAACAAATAGGAGTTAAACTTTTTGCCGCCACGGAAGAGAAGTGTGTGTTTTCCAACCAAGAGACGGGCCCCAAAGCCCTGCAGGTGTTCAATGATGCATATGGCGACATGGTGCTCACATCTCTATGTCTTCGGAATAGGTATTACCTTAGGTTATACCGTACATGTGATTATTGGTTTTGTTTCTGTCCCTCTGGCTGCATCTGACTTTGATCTTCTGTGTCCCTGCAGGTTTCCCCTGTTGTCTGAGAGGATGTGTGAAATCAAAACATTTCGTAGTCTGAAGTCTCTTGATTTGTTTGGCTGCCGACTTGGAGATAGTCATGAGATCTTCCAGCATCTGACCAACAGCTCCTTGACTGGGTGAATACAACTCATTAAGCCTGGGATGCACTATAGAACATAAATGCTCAACCATTACATTACTTATTTATTATGTTGTTTCTCCAGATCACTGGTGGAACTTTTCATTGGAGGCAACTGTCTGTCAGATATTGGCCTGCAGAGATTGACTGCGCCCATTAGGATGTTCAAGAAAGGACTTGACAACCTCCAACTTCTGGATCTCTCTGGTCAGCTGCTGTTGATTTGTCTTCTATCGCTTCTGCCTGGAAGTTAAAAACAGGAAGTAAAAAAATGACTATGGTATTGTACTCCACTCATGTTGGAAATTGGCCTTCGACAAACATATTCATACCACATGTACTATACCAATAATTGCATAACATGTAATAACTGCTGGTGTACAGCCATAACGGTATGCTTTCTATTTCATACAGACAATCCAATCTCTGAACGGATTGTCCGGTATCTCACTTGTCTCTCTAATCTACAAAGTCTTGATGTTTCTGGGACCAATTTTAAGGTGATGCACGTTGATTTCATTCACAATTGTTTCCTTTTAAAGATCCAGTGTGTAAAATGTAGTAGCACTTAGTGGTGAGGTTGCCCCCCCTCCTTACTAGAACTCTTAGCCAAAAACCTTTACATTTTTTATTGAATTACAAAACACGTTCTCTCTAGAGCCGTTTGTCCATTCTGGGCTATTGTAGAAACATGGCAGTGCAACATGGCAGCCCCCATGAAAGAGGACCTGCTCCCAATGTAGATATAAAGGGCTCATGCTAAGGTAACAAAAACACAATGGTTCTTCTCATTTCATGGAATTATACACTAATAAAAACCTATACTTATACTTATGAATATTGATATATATTTAATATATTTAATTGTCAGTTCTGCTAGATGCCACTAAATTCTACACATTGCACCTTTAAATAGTGAAGTAAAATTGTACATAAACAACAGCAACATCTAGGCTTAATGTAATCTATATTTCCAGCTTGGCACAGTACTTAAGAAGACCATGTATGACCTGACAGGACTTGTTTGTTCTGAAAAACCACTGGACATCTTCGAACATTCAAGATGTAAAACAGAAGGCTGGGCAGAGCATGTAAGGACGTTTCAACTGTGTGTGTGTGTGTGTGTGTGTGTGTGTGTGTGTGTGTGTGTGTGTGTGTGTGTGTGTGTGTGTGTGTGTGTGTGTGTGTGTGTGTGTGTGTGTGTTGGTAATCCGTGCACGGTAACAGTGAGTGGCATCATAACCTCATCATCTTCATCCCATGCTTGTTATTTCCTTTCCGTGCCTCTCGGTCAAAAGACCCCCCGTTTTCCTACTGGCAATTATTATTAGCGGCACATATGCATTCCGCCGCCTCCGGTTGTCATGCCGATGTGGCAAAGACAGACGTCTTCTGTTTTCTACTTTTGTCTGGAAGGCAAACATATTTGTGAGCGGAATATGTGCACGGAGTAATAAGGAACGCGTGTCATGGTGTGTGTATATCTGCGCGCGCGCGTGTGTGTGTGTGTGTGTGTGTGTGTGTGTGTGTGTGTGTGTGTCCACTCTAGCAATCATACTATGTTAAGGGGCTTGAAGTGTGGAGTGCAATCTAAGAAGTCCCATGTATCTCTTTGTAAGTGTGTGTGTGTGTGTGTGTGTGTGTGTGTGTGTGTGTGTGTGTGTGTGTGTGTGTGTGTGTGTGTGTTTGTGTGCGCGCGTGCGCGTGCGTTTCTTCAAAAGTGCACGCTCTCAGTCTGCGAGCGTGCACTTCTGAGCGTGGCGTTGCTACATTCAGTGGTTCCATGTCAAAATCCCTCCAATCAATGGAGCGTTGTTCCCCTGTATTGATACATCCATGCACACTTCCATCTGGGCAAAGGAAGAGAGTTGCAGAACAGAGAGAAATCGAGAGAGCGACAAGGAGGGAGAGCGTTGGATGGAGACCGACAGATATACAAATTCCATTAGACATTGGAAGAGAGAGATACAGAAAGCATTAGCGAGAGAGAGAGAGAGAGAGAGAGAGAGAGAGAGAGAGAGAGAGAGAGAGCATTGGCGAAAGAATGAAAGAATGAAAGATAGTTTCACAAAGCATTAGACATTGAGAGAGAGAATTTGAGAAAGAAAGAGAGAGAGAGAGAGAGAGAGAGAGAGAGAGAGAGAGAGAGAGAGAGAGAGAGAGAGAGAGAGAGAGAGAGAGGAAGAGAGAGAGAGAGAGAGAGACTGGAGCGGCAGCCATAATGGAGATAATAGGGCCAGGGGGGTGGAGTTGAGGGTAGTAAATGGGTCCTTCT
>OMKQ01011567.1:2661-14992 GCA_900302335.1 Phycis phycis
TAGTCTACGACAGCATCAAGTAAACAAGTGCCAAATGATGAGGTTCTTTGATAGATTTCCGAATTGAATTATTAGTTATTTAGTCTGCTTGTAAGCTATGACCTATGGTTTTACATTGACAAAGGTCTTTTGTCCGTTGTGTTTTTTCCCACATCAATAACATAATTACAAATGATGGAGCTGAATAGGACTGCACACGTACGCCGCGGTTCCCTTTTAGCAAAAAAAGGAGATTAACTTTAAATGCACCAAGGTCAATTTTGGACAGCTTTTTAGCCTGCAAATAAATCAGTTTACCCAATCACACTCCAACTGCACCGCTGCCCTGCAACTACATGTCACAGGGCAGCGGTGGTGGAGGTACCAGCCGCTGACGCTTCACAGTCCTTTTATTGCATCCACAGTGGTACTTTATTCATAGACCCAATAAGTATCAAGTATTGGTCATTAATCCCAATAGCAGTCGGCACTACACGTTGCACCATCATGCTTTTGATAACATGTTGGTGTGCAGTTGTATCGCTACAGTTTTGTCTTGGGACACCAACTTTCTCAGAAAGAGTGAGAGCCTAGTTTACTTCGAACAGGGAAACGACCTCAAAAAACTAACATTTCCAAAACATGGAAGTATCAAAGAATGCACGCCCACTTATCCAAATCCCCCTTATCTGCAAAGTGCCATTCGCTTCGCAATTGTATCATCTGTGCAGCGGTACTTGTCCAAGAGAGGGTTAAGCTCCTAGGACACTTGTAGCATAACGCTGCGGTGTGTGCGGATGTGTGTAGCTCTGTCTGTGCAGCGGCTGATGTCCGTGTCTGGGAGAGGGTTACGCTTCTAGGACACTTATCGTATAACACCACGGTGAGTGTGTGTGTGAACATGGGTGGAGGTGTTAGCCAGCGGTTGATTTTGTGGTCAGAGAGGGCTCAGCTTCTTGTACAAATGGTACAACGCTACGGTGTGCGGCGCTATTCATAAATCGCTCAGTATAGCGCTCCTACACAGCCATTGTACAAATGCAATGTAAACCACAAACAAGCCGTAGCCATAGGAATAACACGCCCCAACTCCTTACTACAACCCTTAGCCCAAAACACATCTTCTTAAAACACATTCTCTTTAGAGCCGATGGTCTGTTCTGGGCTACAATAGGCCAATGACAACTGCTATAGAGCCATGACAACTACTATAGAACCATGACAACTACTATAGAGCCATGACAACTACTATAGAGCCATGACAACTACTATAGAGCCATGACAACTACTATAGAGCCATGACAACTACTATAGAACCATGACAACTGCTATAGAAAAATGGCGGTGCAACATGGCGGCCTCTGTGGAAGAGGACCCGCTCCCATGGAGATATATAGGGCTCAAAGGGTAACGAAAACACGATATATATTTTCCTGTGATTATACACTAATAAAAACACTTATGAATGTTATATTCGATTTCTGCCAAGTCAGTTCCACTAGATGCTACACACTGGACCTTTAAGAAATAAACAATTCAAGAAAATAAAGGCTTTGAGCTTACTTTCACTGTCGCCTCCTGGTGGATGGTAGAAGGATAAGCCCAGGGATATGATGGCAGCGATCTCCAGGATGATGAGGGTGACATCTTGCAGAGCCTCCCACACCAGCTGGAGGAAAGTCTTGGGCTTTTTGGGTGGGATGAAATTCTTACCAAATGAGGAGTGCCGTTTCTCTAGATCAACAGGGTTGCCGGACAGACCTGCAAAGGGAGACAAAATCATGATCCTACATCCAATTCTGTCATTACATTTACATTTACATTTAGGGCATTTAGCAGACGCTTTTATCCAAAGCGACTTACAAAGAGTACATTTGTCATCAGAATGCATGTAAATGCATGTAAATGCATACATGCATTCTTAATAATTCAGTGCATTCATATAACACTTTTCAATGTGTGTGTGTGTTGGGGGGAGGGGATTTTGTCTTTCGACTTTGAGGAAGTACAAACTGCAAAAAATATTTCAGATGTGTAAATCTGTAATGCAGATGGTCAGATAAGTGAGCCTGATGCAAACGGCTGCTAGTATGCTACTCAGAGTTTTGTGTTAATGTATGAAATCCAACAGGGATTCGGCCACCCATTGATATTTGATTTTGCTAATTTTTTTACAATTAACTGTTGGTAAACCCAGCTGTTCAACAATTGTTACCGTAGATACCAGATTGCATCTGTCCATCAGTGGCAGCTGCCAATATATTACACAATTACACCATTGGAGGAGACAAGGGCATGAATTGGAATCCATGCAATGGGCCAACCCTTTAAGCATGTACACGTCTAAGGAGAAGGACAAAGGCTAAGTAGACACATGCAACAAAGAGTTACGGGGAGGGAGATGACATGTGCATGGTGTGCGCGCGTGTGTGAAGGAGTGCTTAGGCAGGAATGCTCTTGTGTATACGTCAGCCCATGCCGTCGACAGGACAATGCTGGCTTTTCACAACACTGCTGTCTTAAATGTGCTGACATGGAAACATCAACACTGATTCTATGTGACTCGATTTGTCCACAAAGGAGTAATACTGTGTGGACCTCTCCGTCTCGTTGCCTCTGAACTTGCAAGTCCTACACTTTAAAAAGACAAAAGGAAGGCCTGTGAATTAAAGTATCTGTATGACTAATTTACATGAAATACAATTCAGCCTATTGTGTCCCATACAAAATACACTGCACTGCAACAGTGTTCAGGCAACACTGCTCCCCGACTCCCATGGGGGTTCAGTGGCTTTTTTCCAAGAAATCGAATGGCAGGTAAGAATGAACCAAAACATAAAATCTCTCATCGCATCACAGTTCTACCACAACAAACAATAAACCACATACTGTACTTTGTAGATTGTGCAAAGTAATTAGCAAAACTCTAATTGTTTAACATCTTGAATTTATATTTTTTTAATAATTCAAGTCAATTACAAAATCAACAAATTATCAACAGTTTAACAACTTTCGTGGATGAGGGACCTTGAACCAGTCGCAGAAACCTGCATTTCTCTTCTTGATTTAGTTTCCACAAATAAACTGAAACTTCAAGTCATCTATGAATATAACCATACTATCTGCCATGTTTGTGCATGGTTATGGAATGTTACTTAAAACACGAAGTCGACAGGTATAATGATTTCCAACATCACTACTGGCTGCCCACTCTCTCTCCCAGTTTGCACCATTTCCCTTCACAAAAGTATCGCCAGTGTCCTGAACACGTCCATATTCCAGCGCTTCAGACGTGATTCTGTCCCAAGATTTCAGTCCAACTATAGCTTCTGTTTTACTTTCCATCATCACCAGATCCCTCACTGCAGGATGTTTCTCAAACTACTTACAGCTGCAAGTGTCCAGCTCCTCCAGGCCTGGGCCTTTCCACTTCAGATAATAACTGGCCCATCTTCAGGCTGCCATTCATCTCATATTAATTCTCTATCTCTTGCACGTGGTGTTGGTAAGTAACGTATACAACATGTCCGCAAATTCGACAGTGACAAGACGATTCTTCTCAAGAGTTACAAAATACAAATTCTTCTACATGGGGACAGTGGTGAGCACTCTATCCTGGTTGCTTGAGTTAATCACAGCATTCCACAACATTGAGCATGGCATCCTAACAGACAGGCTCTGTGATTGTGTATCAGCCAGCAGGGCTGTCAACTGGAAAAAAAATCTAATTTGAACATTACATTCCAAAAAGATTGGACAACAACATTGGAATATACTGTATTAATGTTGCACATAAATACAGCATTAGTGTGCATGGCCATTATACTCTTGGGCGACTGCTGTTGTACAACCTACGGCCACAGGGGGAGCCAGTACAATGGCAAAAGAAGGCAACATCAAGTAGCGTTGGTAGCATCAAATGTTTTGACGTAAAACAATATCAATCAAAGCCTAATACTCTACGCTGGTTTATCGAAATGAAAAAGCCCTGAATAAAATGAAAAATAGCTGAAATAATGTGTTCTGCGCACCTTGTGCTCTGCTTAGTTTTAAAATGTGATTTCAATTCTCGTTTGTGTCGCGCTACAAACATGAGCAGACTGCTGCGTATTCTCTGGGTCCACATGAGTTAAGGGTTTTAGAAAGAGTCAAAGGGGCAACCAGTCTTGGCATTCCTCAACATGTAAAAGTCGTGTTGTTTTTTGGACAGTAACAACAAACTAAAAACGCATACAATTATAAACGATCACAGAGAGATTCAAGTCCCAACGCTAGCTAGCGCTAACAACACATTGGGTACGTTGACACCAAATGAAAATAATTGAAATGTCAACAGTGCACACAAGTGCTGGTGGACAGTGTTGGCATTCCTTATGTCCTGGACCAGCACCGTGTCACAAAACAACATCTTAAGCTTGTTCCATGCCCCAGATATCAAACCAATAGAGCACAGGTGTCAAACTCAAACCTGGAAGGCCGGTGTCCCTGCATGTTTGAGATGTTTCTCTAATCCAACACACCTGATTCTAATGAATGGATCGTTATCAGACTTCTACAGAGCTTGATGATCAGCTGTTCATTAGAATCAGGTGTGTTGGAGTAGAGAAACATCTAAAAGATGCAGCGGCTGGGATCTACTGGGATGAGGTTACCGAGAGGGTCGGAGCATAAACATGACGATGTGATGCCAATGAGTTGTATGTAATGTATGGGTTGTATGGGTACATGTAGCATGTACACCATTTAACACAAATTGAGTGGGTGTGATGCGTGTATAATATGTCCCACATGTCAATCATTTGACGCCATTTCACTGTTAATGCAAATATATCTGAGGGGCTGCGAATGAGCAGCCCATTTGGTTAAATGTGATCATGTATTTACAAGTTGTTGTTGCAGTGCGGTTCACTAAAAATAAATAAATAAATAATAGATTCCATGTATGTAATTTCCCTGTCTTTTCCACCACAACATAGTGCATTTAACCAGCAGTCACTGGGTACAGGACTCAGTGTGCTAAACGTACATAAACTACAATTCAGCTACTGTTGCCATGTTAACTGACATTAACTGCTGCAAATGTCATTTGTTGTGCTTTCTTGTGATTGGTCAACAATCAGAGCCTCATGGGTAGTGTAGTAAATGCCATGGAAACATGTAAAAGTTACGATATAAAGTACATGTTATCACAATATTGGACAAAGTTGTCTCCATCGTCCCTCCTCCACAGACTCAAAGCTCACACGGGTATCTAGGTTGAGGACACTGAACGAACAAGAGCGCAAAACCAGCCGAGGGCAAGCGATGACGAGTCCCACACTAATCGGCCTTTCACACGTGAACTCAGGAGGAACTGCAGAGAATCAGGTCCGAGGATGATCAGGAGTTGCCTCTTTCACGCATGCAACGCACAATGGGAGCCGTATCAAACATGTTCACATATCTGAGATACTCCGTATACATTTAGGCGAGGGGCAGCTCCTAGGTGGAGCATGTCGGCGGGACCAGGCGCAACAAAGCACGGAGCGGACGTCGCAGTGTTCTGTTCACAACACGTCGAAGACGGTGGGCGAGGCTACCCCGTAATGCTGGCTCTCCTCGCGGTGAAATCAATACTGCATTTATCTAGATGTGCATCTGCAATATCGACAGAAGAGTGGAAAGCAGAAAGAAGTTGGAACGCAAAACACAGGCAAGAAGAGAAAGGCAATGAAGCGGCTACACTCTGTGATCCCGGTTTGGTGCCAGTCACATGATGGAAACGTCATCAACATGTCAGCAACACGTCCACTCGCTTGTTGTGAATTCTCTGACTCTCTAGGCTTTAGACTTCAGGGCCCTGGTGGATTTAACTCCGACGGGGCGGATTCTGACATTTTTGTTCACACATAGAGCCCTACCGGGGATTATAAGGAGAAGGTCAGACTTCCGGTACCTGTGCGAAAGGGGTATAAGTTGATCGGCTAATGTGTACATACTATTGTTTGCAAATTATAAATGGGCTGATGTGGCATTCGTCTTGAAGTCTTTCTGGGCTCTTAGCGGTCTCCATTTTTCAAATGCAACTTCAAGATTTACCTGTGTTTCAGATCTAAACTGATCAAGAAGCTTTCAGAAAGAGGACGCGACTCAAAATATTAAACATATTTTTGCATAATAACTCCACAACATTTCCTATTGAACTTCCACTAAGGAATGGAGCTGTACAGCATCAAACTATGCATGCCAGCACAGACATGCGTGGAATGACAAGCAAGCTCAATAGCTATAAGGGCAATGGCACGGAATGAGACTTTCTTCAACGCAAAAAAGAGGGAGAATCAGCGGCTATCATCCAATGAGAAAGAGAGAGAGTCAAACAAAGCACAAGGAGTTGGGAGTCACCGTTAGATGAGTAAACACGGGGCAGGGCAGTACGAGGCAAAATGCCACCTGGCACAGAGCTACACAGTAAGTCATCTACAACACAGCCATGGACACAAGCCCGGTCTCAGTCCATATATTTGTGTGTAGGGCGCCTTCACAAGCACACCATTTGGCCAGGTTTAAAAGAACCCTTTATGGTTAGGTAGGCCTGGTAGGCCTACAGTTCGGGCGCAGAGTGCAGTTTGATATAGCAATGTGCAATTATGGGCTTTGTCCACAACATAGGTTGGTCAAACATTTTTTTTATATATTTGCTCCCAAAAATGTATTTGTGCTGGTATTCGGTTTTCGTCCAATCAAATTGCTCTATAGTCAAGTGTATCTTATACTGCACTGTAGCATGGTGATTGGCAGCTAGCTTTGGCCTTTGTTACTTGATATCAAGGCAAATTTCTACCCTAGCCACCACAAACAAACGTCCCGCTTTTCAAAAAACTATGTCCCGCCCCTAAAATCTGGGTTTTATGGTCTTTTGTAAACAGTTTTGAAATAGATACAAGGTGCATTGGATGGCATGTATTTACACATAACATCCAATGGACTGATAGATATAATCTTGGGGTTGCTCTTCTGGATGGGAAAAAACCCATAGACGCTAATGGAAAGAGAATGTTGTAAGACAGTATTTATGCATTCCAAGGACATTAGATTCCATTAGTAAGTCTGCTAAGCGCAGCCAGACTTGAGAGTTCAGAATAGAGACAGACTGCAGTCTCACTTCCTCACTGCATACAGCTACTAGATACAGCTTATATTTCCTTGAATGCAAACCTAACAATAAAGGTCTGTTAAGGGTCAGCAGGATAGTAGTCTAGTGGTTAGGGTGTCTGCAAGCCGTGAGGTCGCGGGTTCGATCTCTGCAGTCTTAGCAAGTCCTGTAGGCATTTGACGCATTTTCTTTACCTAAATTAATGGCTTTGAAGCTAATGTCAATATCTGGCTCGGTTAAGTATAATTTAACATACATTAACCTCTAATGTTTACCTCTAATGACCACCAAGTATGTTAAGTACACTTTATTGTTAACAGCAGTACTGGTCGTAGTACATTCTTATTCAGTAATCATTAAATCATATTTCTCACATATATAATATCACATGCATGCCTCCCCATTACCATCTTCCACCAAAACCCATCTTGCATACATAAGTACATTGTTTCTGCTCTATGTCTATATCTCTGCAGGAAATTCCAGGGATGAAGAAAAAGTACATACATAGGTATTCATCTGTAGCCCCACCTCCTGCCAGCACATAGAAAATATACTTGTTTCTTACTACAGCTGTCCTTTGATTACTAAATGGAATAGAGCAATGATCTATGGCATCATTAGGGGACCCGGCTGGAACTAATTTCGAATCCTTGAATGGATCGCTGGTGAGATTGCACTTTGTGTAATTGATAAGAGAGAGAGAGAGAGAGAGAGAGAGAGAGAGAGAGAGAGAACACAGAGCAAACAGAGCTAACAGAGATTGTGACAGATTAAGTCTTTGAGGAAGAATGGATTCAGACATTTAAAATAAATGAAGAAAAAAAAATATTGATGTGGGCATGCCATACCTTCTATTGGCGAGGTTTTGAGCCTGCGGCAGATCCCTTGCACATCCCCGTAGCTGTCCCTTATGTTGGCCACCGCCTCACCACTGCGAAGCTCCATCAGGTTCCTTAGGTCCATGGTGGTGATGCCAAAGTCCCCCTCCTGGCTGGGGTCTGCCACCGAGTTCCCAGGAGGGTGTTCTGCAGCGTTGTTCGCCATTTTCCCCTTTTTGTTGTTGTTACTTCAACCAATCTTTTTCCCAGTCTTTCTGTCCCTCTGCACGTATCACACTACTTGGTCCAGAGGTAGTAGTAATAGCTTGCGAAACACTTTTCTGAGATCTTGTTGTTCCCAAAAAGGAAGGAGATACTGGAGAGGAATGTCTGAAGTTAAATCCTTAACCTGATTTGCACGTCCTAGTCAGTAGATCTGGTGACAAGGATGTAAACATGATCGTGTTGACTTCCTCTTCGCACTGCAGAAAGAGGGGAACAGAAAGGGGTTTGAGTGAGGTAGCTAAAATCATTCATGAGCCATCAGGAGCCATCAAATTGGATTGGATGTCTCTTGGGGTAGCAAGCAAGTAGACAAGTAGAAGCTAATTTTAGTATCATATTTTAAGCATTGATCTCATTTATAGCAATTAACAAGTGCCAGCATCAAGCACAAGTTTATAGAGTGCTTACTAATGTTACTTAAATATTACACACAAGTAGAACAGCTGTTTAAGAGAGGGCAACACATCCAAGGATCGATTAGTTTCCTCTCGACAGATTACATTTTTCACACACCACATGATGCATTATTTAACAGTTTAAATACCAGCTTTTTTCTTTCAGGAAAGGACACACAAGGGGATTACAACCATAATGGCATTGATGGCTTTTTTTCAATTTGTTGAGGGTTTCAACCAAAAATCCACTTTGGTCGAATGGAGAACATTACAATATGTTAAAGGGGCACATCTCCCACTACATAATAATATAGCTGTGGATCAAAGGATGAACTCCATTTTACAGATTGTTTAATAGTGTACAATCTTTAGCGTTGGCACACTACCTACGTATGCGAAAGACTTGCACTGGTAGTGACCAAGTCATAGCTGCCGGAATAGATCAATCTCAAAGACACACCCAGCCCAAGAAACTGAATAATTTGGAAAAAAAGCCATTCCTCTTCATGCTTGATAATGTTCCACTCATGTGACAGCTGTTTAAAAGCAAGTGTTAAACTATGAACAAAAGTGACACAGGCTTAGAAACACTCTTGCTCTCACTCTCTCCCTCTCACACGCAGACACACCTTTTTGTTCTGTTGCTTGACTAAGACTCTCAAATTAACACTCCACATCTATTCTGAGAGTTCCCTGATAACTCGCTCAACCTCTCATAAAGACTAGCAGGGTTAGAAGAAAGGCTCTAAAATCATACAATAACCTAGTGTTGGAGTTTAGTCTTGGAGTATAGTACTCAGCCCAAAATAGGTTTAACCACATGGAGTGATCTTCTTCAATAAAAAAAATGACCCCTTAGGGCTGCAACGATGACACCGAAAACAGCAATGGCATGATTCATGATCTGTTGAACGATCGTTTCAGCACCATCGCCAATTTTAAAATACAACAAAAAACAAAACTACTTAATTGGCTGACACAAGACAGCACAAGAGTCGTGAACATTGTCGTCTCTTCCCTGACAACAATGCACAATACACCTCTGTTGAGTTGCTCAGCACAGATTCGAGGAGCACTGGCCGCCAGCTGACTGGCCAACTGCTGACGCTTGTTGGCCAGTTAATCTTCAGATGTGGTATCAAATAGACCTACAGACCAAATAATGGCCTACAAACATCGACGACTCACACGCATTACAGCTGTAGAAAGGCCACTTTGCTTATTGAACAAAATGGGGAGCCCTCGTTATGAATATGTTTTGAACAATGTCATTATTTACTCTTATTTTGGGGATTTAAGAAGTTATAATAATTACAACGTTACAACATGGCACATGCAGGGACAGGCAATGTTATGCTACAAACTTAATATTAGCAAATAAGATCTCTCAATGTGTTATCGGTCTGACTAATGGTTGAATGACTGCACAAAATGACTGCCATTGTCTTCAATGGGCAGATATTTATACCTGATTGACATGCTAGGCCTTACTTTTACATACTGGACGAGTTATAAATGTCATGATTACCAAATGATTGCTGAAGGCGGATGTGTTACCTAGCAATAACAATAAATACAACAAATGTGTGAAACGAGAAAAGGAAACAAAAAAAAAATAGTAAAACTATTCTGTAGCGAACATTATACCCACAACCTACACATGCATTAAACGTGCAGAGAGTTGTTTCAAAGATCCTGAAAAAGTGCTTGCATGTATTGGTTGAGCATTTGAGTCTGTTGGTGTACTAGTCTGTGTCTGTTCTGTGTCAGATGTAGCCAGAAGTTATTGACTCCAGATTAAATTATGTGGCAGCCACTTCACTGCCGGTAGCTGTATTGATGTGAGTAGTGAGCATGATAGTGGATGTCCAGAACATTTCTACATCAAACTCCATCTAAATGAACGGAACAGTCAACATGTGGGGCTACCCAGCACGTACATGCTCAAATAGCAAAAACGAAGATGAATGCGTGTGGATCTGAACACAGAACATTTTGTTCCAAAAGGGTATTTTTAGATACTTGTCTTTGATGGACTATCTTTTAGACTGGAAACAAAAATCAGCATAAAGGTGTTGCTGTATGAAGTTGGTGCGGCCAGTACAGTCACTGTGACAAGCTTAAAGGGGTAGTTCGGAAATTTGGACATAGGACCTCATTTCCAAGTTAGCCTGTGTGTTATTCATCATTACCGATGTTTTCAACAAATTTCATTCAGTTCTTCTAGTTGCAGAGTTCGCTGGTGCTAGGCTAGCGCAAGTCAACGGTTTCGGCTGGCCTGCTAATAAAAACAGTCTTACCCACTCCACAGTACACCCGAGGCAAATAAATAACGCCAGACTATCGATGTAAATGTCTGTGTTGATAGAATAATGTTAGAAATAAAACCAACCTTGCATGGCTTTGCATTTTGAGGGACTTGTGTAGCAGCGTTATACTTCCTGGTAGTAGGCTACGGCAGCAGCAGAGCGATATTACCTAGGTTACCGGCAGAAACTAGTCCCTCAAAATGCGATGATTGCAAGGTTATGCAAGGTTAGTTTTATTTCTAACATTATTCATCATCAACACATTTACACAGATTTACATCGATTACATCGATCTGGCATTATAATTTATTTGCCTTGGGTGTACTGTGGAGTGGGTAAGACTGTTTTTATGAATAGGCTAGCCGAAACTGTTGACTTGTGCTAGCCTAGCAGCAGCGAACTGAAATTTGTTGAAAACGTCTCCAATGATAAATAACACACAGGCTAACTTGGAAATGAGGTCCTATGTCCAAAATTCCGAACTACCCCTTTGATATTGCTTGATGTCATCATACATGTATCATGTACGTTGTAGGTAGACCCTGTTCTTACTAAGAAACCACAAACATTTCAACTTCAAATTCATTCACATTACGTTTCATTTTGTTACTCGTTTCTTCTCCCTTTCCATAATCCATGGAACCATAGGACTAATTAAAAATGTGTTTACTCAAAGCACCAATCCTTAACATCTGCAGTACAATGGTTATGCAGAGAATTAAACACTTATGCAACGCTCCACTGATAAGTACCTCCATACAGAATCAATCTGATTGCATCATTCAGTTGCTGACATTTTGCAATTGGAAATGTTAATTAATGGAACATTTTAATGAATCATTTAATTTGACAGTCATTTAAGAAATGATGTCTTGCGTGTACAAAATTGGTGTAGAGGAATTAAAAAAGCGCATGACTTTCTTACAGACACACACACATGATGAATTCAATTCATTCAATAAATAAACACAAAGTAACTTTATCTCATTTCTATCCATCACTGGAAGCACGTTGCTTATTTGATTAATTGTATGTGCTCGCGTGATTCTTGCAATTCTTGGGTTGTATCTTCATGTTTGATGGCACTGTTAGTTGCATTTGGATAAAAGCTAAATATATGTAATGTACTGAAAAGACGACAGATGCTGTGAGGAAATTATGGAAGTGAAGGGCAAGAGAAGATAGCAGACATAAGCATGGTGGTTAAGTATAGGAGTGAAGACTGACGTCTCTGTCACCACTAACCATGGATCTCGGTCTGCTGTGTTTCGCTCTTATCGTTTCCTCTGTTTTCTTTTCCTGTCTCACTCTCCACCTCCCTGCCTCTGCAGACACACCTGCCTTGCATACCAAATCAGAACACTGCACCGCCCTCATCCAGTAAAGCCTGCCTGTTCAGCTCTCTCT
>OMKQ01011675.1:6755-22893 GCA_900302335.1 Phycis phycis
CTCTGCCAAGCTGGACTTCAGAAATTCTGAGACTAGTATTTGTGCCAATGTCGGATGGGAGGGGAGAAGAGTTCCCGATGCTGAGATTATTTTCGTTCCTGTTCTTTTTTTTTTTCTTCCCCCACCTCTCTGCTTCTCTTTCAAGACCAAACTCATAGATGGGCACTGTTTGCCTTTGGCACATTCTAATTGTACTCCTTCTCAAACTAATTGTATATGTGACTCTCATTTAACAATACCATATATAAAATATCACAAATATATAGATCTTAAGGCAGCTGTACCCCGCCCACCTCCCCCCCCCCAAACACAACACTTTTTTTTACCCATTCACAATATTAGCAATAATTTTAGATTGTCTTTCTGCCTATTTGTGGGCTGCATTCAAGAGCTCAGACGATGGGATATTTCAGACCGCTCCGCTGCCTGTTTGAAACCAAAGCGCCACGGAATGCCGCGGCAGGTGTGATCTTGAGTGCATCCCAGAATAAGGGCTGGGGAGCTCCGCAATCCACTGTGTCACTGTGCCTACAGTATTGTTTACAGGGATTAAACAATTACCGAATGACTTTTCGCATTGGAAAGTGTTATCTGCTGAAACCATGAATGACGGGAGCAAATGGGACTTTTTCCTCTTTTTTTTTTATTTTATTTTTTTTACGTCCGTTTGTCTGCACGGTAAGATGATTCTTTGATAGTACTAATGACAAATTCACCAATGGCCGTTTTATTTGGCTGTTGATACCGATCACGAGTCTTGCCAATATAGAGCACTCATCCTTTACTTTTTCTAATAACTTGTACAAGACATTCGGAGATTACAACACAGAATTGAGATGAGCATGGTGTCTGTGTCCAAAAAAAAAAAATCTGAACTCAAGTTGCGTTATGTCCTCTTGGTATTAGTTCTTGGTATTTGCATAATCTCTGATGCAATGCCATGTTTTCGTCTGGTTTCTGGACGATATCAAATGAAAATGTCGTGCAACCCTGGCACTGATGAATACAAAAAAAAACCTGCCACCCTTTATTCAAATGTTGTTTACAGCACACTCTCAGCTCAGTTGACGGTTACCCAGTCTCATGATTGTGTACGAATGGGTGTGTGCGTGTGTAGAAGGGGTCAGTGATCTTACTGTACCTCGTACTACTTTTTAAATGTTTCGACAAATGTTATAATTGTCAGAATTTTAAGATATGTACATAAAGAAAACAAAGTGATCTTTAAAAAAAAAATCCTTTTTGTATAGTGGGGAAAAAAAAACTGCATGTGATTGTTAATTTATTGTGAGTCTTCTATAATGTATGCAGTTTCTTAAAGAATGAAACATAAAAAAAACCGAAGGAAAAAAACCCTGAATCCATGTCTGCTTTTTGTTAATGCGTCCTTATGGTTTTCCAACATGGTGTTTTTTTGTCTTGGAAGATCTCCACCTTCTGTTGATGGCCCACGATGCTCTTCAACGTCAACGTCTTTTGTCGTGGCTAGTTGAGCCCCAACTTCTTTTTAAGGTCGATGGTGGGTCCCATAGCGGCATGTTTACCGTCCTTTGGCACCCAGAGGTCTACAGGGTTACACAGAATGCATCGGTGTGCCACAGTACTTGTGCCACAGGTCTATGGCTTTGGTGACGATGGCGTCCGTGTTCTCTTGAGGTATCTGGGATAAAACATTAAAAAAAGAATTGCACGTAAAGTGGGATTGTGTGCACACTTGGCGTCTCACGTAAAGGCAAAAGAATAATGCATTGCTGTTTTTGAGTGGCAGCAGTCTGACAGTAGGGTGCTCAGGTCAACTCACGTTGCATAGAAATCTGACCACAGCCTCCGGCCGGTTCATGTTCATCAGGACGATTTTGTAGCTGAGAAGAATCTCAAGGCCAACAAACACCAGGATCTTACATGAGCCACTGATCACTTTGTCCCAAACCCTTTGATTAAAAAAAAACCCAAAGCAAAACAATGTCAATAGATCACATAGAGTAGGGCTGGGTGATATGGAAACATTCATTATCACGTTCATCGTGGGAAATTGCACACAATATTGTTTAAAATAATTCTATGCTTAGGACCTCCAAATAACATTTTAAACATTCTGAGGGTCAATACAACGTAAGTATATGACGTTTCAAATCTAATATTTTGAACACTTTAGGGGAATATCCTCTCACTGTAATTCATTTAGACTATAAAACTAGGTATGCCGATAAGTCGATTCATTCATTCATTCAGTTAATTTTGTGATGATGAAATAAAATTCAAAGACATTACATAAAGTACAGTGTCCATATGGGTAAGGGAGTGACAGGCAGGCTGACCTTTGCAGGCTGGACTCCGGCAAGGTGCCAGCAAAGCAGCGGTTGAACCAGGGGCCATAGGGCAGCTGGGCCAAGGCTCCTGTGCTTTTAAGATGGTTCAGGAGCCGGGGCTCCTCCTGGCTCAGGTAGTGCTCCAGACTCTTGGGCTGTACGGCGGTAAACACGCATGAGACACTGAGGTCATCATAACACTCCTGTCACTGTGAAAGCAGCAGCTTTGCTTTATATCTCCAATGAAGTGAATGAACTTTTAAGAAGTACACGCGTAACGGTATGAGCTAGGCAATATACCACATATAGCACTTGGCATTCTTATGTGAAGCTGTGTTTAACACTTACAAGATGGGGCAACGAGTCTCCAAATTTGGTGTTGAACTGATTGCAAAAGCACTTTATTAGCCAATAGCAATCCATTGGATCAACAACAATCTCCTCCATGGCTCGGCTAATAGACAGGAAGTCCTCAGCTTCTTCCTCCTGAAACAGATTTATGCAAATACCATAAACTGCATGATTCTAAGACATGTAATCAAATGATTAGTGTTGACATTCATGTCTAGCTGTCCACTCTGTAGACTTGTTGATGTGCTAAAAAAATGATATCTACCTGCAGATGTATGAAGTGAATTTCTGAACACAACCATTGCTTGGGCTTCTCAGTTCAGGATTTGTCAAAGAATGTCTTAAATGTCTTAAATGTCTTGTCTTGTAAAAGTTGATAACAAATGATATGACATATTGACATATTACTTGTCCCAATTCTTTCATGGTTAAATTAACAATTCACATGCATAAAATACCCATGAGCCATTTTGGTAAAATAGCATGTTTTTAAAAAGACTGTTAAACACAGACACATTTTTAGGGCATCTTCTAAAATGTAAAACACACAGGTAAATTGATATTTCAAAATATGCATTGAACTTTATTTATCAGACTACTGCGTATGTGCTTGTGGCAGCAGCCTTGTTATAATAATATCAAATAATCCTGTCATAATATTTTACATCCAAGGAGCCGCAAAAGCTAGAAAACTAAGTCTGCCAAGGAAATTATCAATTGATTTTTAAAATCAGACTCAAGGCTTGATGCTCCAGACATTGCAAAGAAGTAATTCTACCAATGACAGCCAGCGCTTTCCTCTCCAACTCTGGAGGGAACACATACTTATAAAGTGAAGCCTTGTTCCCAGATACTGGCAGCACACTGGAGGCGAGGTCTACAAATACTTTACAAAATGTAAAGATTGATTTGCTACATACTTTCCCAGCGTTAATTAACCAGGGATGACAGGTTGCAAATGCAATGAGGAGGATTTCCAACACATGAAACAAATGCCTTGAAAGATGACCGAAGTTCTCTCTTTTTACCTACCATCGATGGGATCTCAGAGCGCCGTGGTAGAGATTGGCTCTCCAGCTGAAACATGCGCAGGTAGACCTCTGTGGTGGGAGTGGATGAATTGATGAACCTCATCGCCTCCAAGGCCTCAAGAATATTCTCATACTGCTCCCTTCTGTAGCCTCCCACCAAAGCATGCGAGTCACTGTGCGGTGGCAGGATACCTGTAGATTAAACATATTCGAATGGGCTTAATCATAATAGGTTGTCAACACAATAATAAACAGTACACTGGGAGGAAGTCATAATAATGCACCCCTTGTGCATTTTATGTAGAGAGGCGGTACATGGCTTTGCTTGAGTGCACACAAGTCTAAGTGGCAGACAATGTGCATGCATTACCTAGTAAAACTTTCCACACATGGATCCTGTACATGGATGGCAGGGGAAACCTCTGGCTGAAAGTGTTCAGTTTCTCCACATCTGTCAAAAAAAGTATACTATTAACTATTGCAGTTATCACACATTTATGTCACTATCTTAGCGATATTGTAGAATGTTTGTGGTAAACATTTGATGTGGTGTACCTAAAGGGTTGTCTTTCAGCAGAATCTCCAAAGATTTCTTTTCCTCCACTCCTCGAAAGCCCATCTTTTCATAGTACGCAGAGCGAAAATTCCTCTGGGGGTCGTCAGCCATATCTGCACACTGAATGACAGTAACAAAATGTTTCCTATTGTCTTAGTACAGGACTTCTAAGGGTCAGCGTTTAATGTCGCAGTTACTGAATGCACTTACAATTGTTTTATTGAACTAGGTAGAAGACATGATTTCACATCTCTTTGGCAAGGTTGACAACACAGCACAGAAACATCTGTCTGATTCATAAATGAGACATACATTAGAAGTGGGTTATTATAATAAGATTTCATAAAGCTGTACCACTGACATAGGTTTAATCACAAGTGTGATATTGGATATCTATAGTCCTAACACAGGACTGTATCTTGACAGCAGTCAAAGTCAGGGCTAAGGTTTTTATGAAGCAATCGAAATCAAACTTCTGAAAATCGTACATCCTATTAAATGGGCCTACCTTTTATTGTGATGTGTGTTACAATCTTTCCAGTTAGGCGTTGAGTTTTCTTTGGCTTTCTGAATACAATTTGATTGTGAACGTCAGCCTGCAAGCACATTGAGGCTGCAGAAGCTCAACAGACAAGCTGACAGCTTAACATGTGGTGCAACATGTATCGCCTCTAAGCTACCATATGAAGCATAGCAAAGTGGAACACGTCCAACTGTACTCGAGTTCACAGAAACCCACGTAAAGCTGCTACAAGGCAGGTTATGTTACGTTATCACGTAGGTTAGGTTTCACACGAATCAAACGAAATATGGCGTGGACGGACTTCCGACTGTTTTTCAAAATAAAACGCTTGCCAAATAAACATATTCTTGTTGACGTTCAATTGGCGGTCTCCACACGAGCAATGTTGCGTATTAGCGCCACCAAATGGACGGGAGTGCGGCTGGGGAGGGTCCTTTATGGAACACCTGTTTCCTCGTCAAAAACGATTACATTTATATTTGCTGACTTGATCATTGTCTTCTCGGTCGTCATTGGTTGGACTGGCCATCTGGCAGAACTGGCACTTTCCCAGTGGGCCCAGTTGCCTTTTGGGCTGAGTTAGTTGAATACAGTGGAGTACATCAGGGGTGTTGTGTGCGTTTATCATAGCCTTTTTCATGTTGTCACTTTATTGCTAGCATTATTGCTACTAATGTACACACTGAGGGTAAACGTAAATGATGGATGGTCCATGGTTCTTTCCTTAATTGTTATATATTACGGCTCCGCCCTTTAGACCCATCTGTAAAAATAATTGTCCCTTCGAAGTAGCGCTGTTGGGCGAGGTTGTGGCGAACATCACTTTGAGGGGTGTAAACTTCTTATACATCCATGGTGCACCCGTATGAGGTATCTCCCCTATGTAGGTTACACATGTGTTGATACAGTGAGTATATGTATTTATTGAGGGTAGTTTGGCTGTCGAGTACAATGCAATTACGAGAAGGCTTGTTGTATTTTGTATTATTTTATCGAAGATACAAATGTGATTTCAAAGCCCTATTTATTTGTAGGTTTTCTAGTGTTGAACATATTACTAGAGATTGTATGGCTATTGATAGCCTAATATAAATTAGGCTACTATCACTATTTCTAAAATACCATCTAACATAATGGAGATTCATGAAATCATGGTATTTTATTTCACTTAACCCGGCTATTTCTCTCTATGATCATGTTAATCATTTACTCAATTAATTTTATAATAGGCTTTATAATGTGATCAGTATACAGAAATGTATTTACATACTACAGTACTTATCCATAATCCATATTGTGATGTCATTTACCACTTTAAATCAATATAGCTATCTAACACTAATACAAGTGAATACATATTGTATGAAGATGTGATGACAAATGTACTCTTTGTAAGTCGCTTTGGATAAAAGCATCTGCTAAATGCCCTAAATGTAAATGTATGCATCATGAAAAATATATCACACTTATAGGCCAACAAAAAATACTAAACTAATAATAACAATCAAGTCAATATTCAAAAGAAATCTCTTTTATTTTGTAATAGAAAAATAGTAACAAAATCGGAAGCAATACACTGAAAGAGATCAAAAATAGAACTACATTTAACTGTCTGTCAGAAGGAGCAACAGTTTAAATCATTTATTTAAGAATATCTGCTATTTCAGATTTAAACCAAAAATATGTTACCCATGATTACCAAATCCCTATTATTGAAAGGACAATATAAAGCATACGAGAAATACCTCTGAAAAGAATTGAATATGCAAACAATAAGATATTCGTAAACCCAGTGAAGATACACTATAATGCATAAAGCATGCACTTTATTTTAACTTCCTTACCATTTGATTTAAAAACAAAGTAATACTGCAGCCAAAGAGCTAAAACATCTAAACATTAACCATGTATTCTTAACATTATCTAACACATATTTCAATGTCTATGATAAAAAGGACTCATTTTGCGTATGTATGCATGTATCATATATGTATGTGTTAGTGAAGCCAGACTAAGAAGTAAAATTGAATAGAAGTGGGTATGGCATTTGGTTCTAACCCTAACCCCTACTGAGTAGATTTGGAAGAGAATGAAGAGCTGTAGGTGGTGCAACTATATTGTTTTGTTACTGAGGAGGTGGGAGTGCCGAGGTCTATACTGCTCCTACGGGAGCCCACTTGTGAGCTACTCCGAGAGCCTGTGCCTGATCCCGGGGCAGAAGAGACACTGTAGGGGCTGCTGATTCCTCTGGAGGATACGGTAGATGCCTGCAGCATCCGTACCCCAGTTGTCTCCTCCAATAAGCAATTATCCAGTGCTTCCTTGTAGGAGATCTTCAGTTTGGTCTTGGGGCATGTGAGGTTCTTTGAATGGCGTCTTGGGTCTTGAAGCTTTTGCGCTGTTCTTCCATCTAACCAACCAATGTTTAGGGCATCTTCTAAAGTTCTCCTACAACCCATTTCTGGGTCATAAAGCCCCCCTGTCACATATTGGTATTCCATAAACCTCTGGCCTGCCTCATATGGCAGCCACTTTTCTCTCATAGCCTCCGCAGCAGACATCTTCCTCTTCGTTTTCACATTCTCAAAACCAACATAAGCTTTTTGGGCGGACTTGAGCAGGCCGACCATTTCGTCATCTATCAGGCCCAAAGAGCATGCTTCCTGAATTCCATGCCTGTGGCCATTACTGGGGTCAACAATGCCTCCAGTACATGCCTGGGCCTCAAGCATTCTTTGTGCACTGATAGAATCCACAATGCCACGATTGCAAGCCTCAAAAATTGATATCTTCTCTAAATTTTCTGTGTCGAAGATTGCTCCTACAGGTTCTTGTTCACCCAGAGCTTCATCAGGGGAGGTTACAGTGATAGAAACACTCGATAGGTGCCCCAGGGAGTCTGCTGAAGATGAGACTGTTCTGCTGATACTACTGGACCCTGTAACTGTTGTAGTTCTTGTTGTGGTAAGCTGTCCAAACTTGGGTGGTGAAGTTGTTGAAAATGAAGATTGTGCAGATGTGGCTGTGAGTCCTGAGTTTCCTTCATATGGAAGTGATGATGATGATGATGATGATAATGATGATGTTAAAAATCCTTTTTTGCCCTTTGTGGTGATGATGTCTGCAAACTCAGTGAGAGTAATGCTGTGGGATGCGTACTGCTGATAAATCGATTGATCGATTACACCCTGTTCAAGTAGCTCAGTGATGTCATACTGTGTTCCAGTTTTTCTGTCAACAATCACTAACCGGGAAGACCCATCTGGTGAAGTGATGGTGATCTCCTCCCACTCACACTCCTGCATGGATAGCTCCTTATAGGTTGTATAGTCTATCAGGCCCTTGTCAAATGCTTCCCGAACTGTCATCTCTCTGTTAGTGTCTGGATCAACAATAATCACCCGTCTCTTTCTCAGAGTGTTTGTCTGAGTGGACTGCGGTTGGTCTTTCTTGATAGGCAGCAAGATAAGGCCTGTTTTCTCATCAGTAATGCAGTGTTGCTTGAGATCCATGTAAGTTAGTTCTTCCTGAGTGTTAGGATCACAAAAGCCTCTGGTGCCATCCCCTTTTGTTAGAATCTGGTTCATCTCTGCATTAAAGTAGCCTCTCTTGCAGGCTACATTCACGTTGATACGATGGCTGTGTATAGGATCAATTATTCCCCCACTGGCAATCTGAGCCTCAAGCAAGCGTATACCATGTCCTCTCTCAACTAGACCTCTTTCCATGGTCTCAAAGATGGACAACACTTTGTCAGATCCAGGCTGTTTATAACCAGTCACAGCCCTCTCAGCTGATAATAGCTTGTCCTTAAACTCTGGCCCTACCAGTCCTCTATTGAAGGCATCCCTGACAGTGAGGTGAATATTTTTAACAGGGTCCACCACAAAGCCTGATGCAGCTTGTGCCTCCAGAAGCCCCAGCGTGGTGTCAGGAGGTAACAGTCCTTCTTTCATAGCCTCATATATAGGCATAACCCTATTGCTTGTCTCATCATAGACCCCTGCAATACAGGTTGAGCCCCTTAGATAGGATTGCAGGTGCTGCTCAATATCCTGGCTGGTCAATTTACCCGCCCTTAGACTTTCTACATCAGACTGTTTTAGAAGGTTAGCATCTACCAGGTCTGTGATGAACACTTTGCCTCTCAGACCTTGGACTGTCAATGGCTTCTCTGGGGCAGGGAGGAGCAAGAGGCCTGTACTGGGATTTAGCTTGCATTTTTTCTTCAGTGACACATAGTTAGTTTGTTGTTGTGTGTCTGGGTCAAGGAAGCAACCTGGAGATGAGTTAAGGTCATGGTACAATTCCTTATCTATAATATTCCGATCCATAGCTATTTCTCTGGGTAGGAACACACCCAGGAAAGGGTCTAGAATACCTCCAACTGACTCCTGAGCCTGTAGTATTCGCAGAGCTGTGTCTTTGTCAATTAATCCCTTTCTCAGGGCCTGGCTTGCTGTCAGAAGCTTTGATGTATTTGAGTCCCGATACCCAAGAGCAGCCGCCTCAACTGCTAACAGTCTTGCTCTATCATTTGGATCTATGACTCCTTTAGAATAAGCCTCCTCTACAGTTAACTTCTGACCCGTTCTGGGGTCAATAATGTAGCCTGTGGCAGCCTGAGCATCCAGTAAAAAGTTGGCACTGTCTGAAGATATGATTTTCCCATTTCGAGCCTCTGTAAAAGACATTTGCCCAAGAGGTCCAGCGGCTATTCCCCCAATAGATCCTGTCCCCTTCAGATGTAATTTCTTGTCCAAAGAGATATCGGAAACTGTTTTCTTTCCTTCCATCAGCAAGGTAAATGTTTTCTTGTCCAGAATGCCACAATCCAGCAACTGCTGTGCAGTGAGAGTCTTACGAATGCCATCAAAGATAATCTTGGTTGGGTCTTGCTGTTCAGAAATAGGGCGCAGTATTTGGCTTGTGTGAGATTCGGTTTTGGACCGTCTCTTTGAAGACTCGTAGGTAACACTCTTCTCAGTTTCTGTGTCCAGGTAACCCTCAGCATGTTGTGTCTTGGTTTCTGAAAGGGACATTTGGCCTTGATTTCCACCTATCACTGTGGCTGTGACCCCAGTACCCTTAAGACTGACTGTCTTGGTTGTAGACACCACTGTTACAGTTCTGTCCACTGTCTCTAGCTGTTTGGCTGTGGACTTGTCCCTTTGCTTTTCAGGAAGAGGCAGCATTAACAGGCCTGTGTTAGATTCGGTTTTGCATCGTCTCTTCAAACTCTCATAAGTAACACCTTTCTTGGTGTCTGGGTCAATGTAGCACTCAGGTTTCTGGTTTAAAGCATGATTGAGTGCTTCATCAAGAAGGTTGTGTTTTACTGCTGTATCTTTGGGTAGGTAAACACTGTTTACAGGGTCTAGAATGCCTCCTGTAGATTCTTGAGCCTGAAGCAGAGTAAGTGCAGTTTTCTTATCCACAATTCCCTTCTTCATGGCTTCAAACACTGATAAAGGCTTGCCTGTGCTTCGATCAGTGTAGCCAATTGCAGCACATTCAGCCGCTAACAAATGTTCTCTATCTTCCTTAGCAACCACCCCTTTGTCACATGCTTCCTCTACAGTCAGCTTCTGATTTGTCCTCGGATCAATAATGTGGCCTGTGGCAGCCTGGGCATCCAGTAGAATATCTGCACAATCTTGCGGAAGGAGACCTTGTTTTTTGGCTTCTGCAAAGGACATCTTGCCTTGATTTCCAGCTATCACTCCTGCTATGGGTCCAGTCCCCTTAAAATGATCTTTTAGGTTTGTAGACACTTCCAGTACAGTTTTTTTCCCAACCAGTAGCTGGTTGAATGTGGACTTTTCTAACACACCACAATCAAGCAATTGCTGTGCAGTGAGAGTCTTCCGAATGCCATCAAAGATAAGCTTGGTTGGGTCTTGCTGTACAGAAATAGGACGCAGTATTTGGCTTGTGTGAGATTCGGTTTTGGACCATCTCTTCGAAGACTCGTGGGCAACGCTCTTCTCAGTTTCTGTGTCCATGTAACCCTCAGCATGTTGTGTCTTGGTTTCTGAAAAGGACATTTTGCCTTGATTTCCATCTATCACAGTGGCTGTGACCCCAGTACCCTTAAGATTGACTGTTTTGGTTGTAGACACCACTGTTACAGTTCTGTCCACTGTCTCTAGCTGTTTGACTGTGGACTTGTCCCTTTGCTTTTCAGGAAGAGGCAGCATTAACAGGCCTGTGCTAGATTCAGTTTTGCATCGTCTCTTCAAACTCTCATAAGTAACACCTTTCTCAGTGTCTGGGTCAATGTAGCACTCAGGTTTCTGGTTTAAAGCATGATTGAGCGCTTCATCAAGAAGGTTGTGTTTTATTGCTGTATCTTTGGGTAGGTAAACACTATTTACAGGGTCGAGAATGCCTCCTGTAGATTCTTGAGCCTGAAGCAGAGTAAGTGCAGTTTTCTTATCCACAATTCCCTTCTTCATGGCTTCAAACACTGATAAAGGCTTGCCTGTGCTTCGATCAGTGTAGCCAATTGCAGCACATTCGGCCACTAACAATCGTTTTCTATCTTCCTTAGCCACCACCCCTTTGTCACATGCTTCCTCTACAGTAAGCTTTTGATTTGTTCTCGGATCAATAATGTGGCCTGTGGCAGCCTGGGCGTCCAGTAGAATATCTGCACAATCTTGTGGAAGGAGACCTTGTTTTTTGGCTTCTGCAAAGGACATCTTGCCTTGATTTACAGATATCACTCCTGCTATGGGTCCAGTCCCCTTAAAATAATCTTTTAGCTTTCTAGACACTTCCAGTACTGTTTTTGTCCCAACCAGTAGCTGGTTGAATGTGAACTTTTCTAACACACCACAATCAAGCAATTGTTGTGCTGTGACTTGCCTGCAGACACCATCAAAGATGAGTTTGTTTGGGTCATGCTTTCTACAAATAGGCAGCAGTAGCAGACCTGTGTCTGATTCAGTCTTGCACCTTCTTTTCAAAGACTCATACGTAACACCCTCCTCTGTGTCTGGGTCTATATAACACTCAGGCTGCTGGTTTAGCAGGTGTTTCAGCTCTTCATCAATAAGTTCACGTTTTGTTGCAGTATCTTTGGGCAGGAAAAGACTGTTGACAGGGTCTAGAATGCCTCCTGCAGATTCTTGAGCCTGAAGCAAAGTAACTGCAGTTTTCTTGTCTATAATTCCCTTTTTCATAGCTTCAAACACGGATAGAGGCTTACCTGTGCTCCGATCAGTGTAGCCAATTGCAGCAGATTCTGCGATTAGCAAACGTTCTCTATCTTCCTTAGCCACCACCCCTTTGTTACAGGCTTCCTCTACAGTCAATTTCCGATTGGTTTCTGGATCAATGATGTGGCCCGTGGCAGCCTGAGCCTCCAAAAGCATGTCAGCAGTATCTTGTGAAAGGAGACCCTTTTTCTTGGCTTCTGCAAATGACATTTTGCCTTCATCTCCAGCTATGACAGCAGCTATGGCTCCAGATCCCTTTAGACAAGCTTTACTGTCTTTTGATACTTCTGGAATAGTTTTCTCCTTTTTCAATAGCTGGTTAAATGTGGGCTTGTCTAATACTTCACAGTCAAGCAACTGCTGTGCTGTGACTGGCTTGCAGACACCCTCAAACATGAGTTTGTTTGGGTCTTGCTTTTCAAAAATAGGCAAAAGTAGCAGACCGGTGCCAGTTTCGGTCTTGCACCTTCTCTTCAAAGACTCATAGGTAACACCCTCCTCAGTGTCTGGGTCTATGTAACAGGGGGTCTGCTGGTTAAGAGAGCGTTTCAGCTCTTCATCAATAAGTTTGCATTTTATTGCGGTATCTTTGGGTAGGAAAATACTATTCACTGGGTCTAAAATGCCTCCTGCAGATTCCTGAGCCTGAAGCAGGGTTAATGCAGTTTTCTTATCCACGATTCCCTTCTTCATGGCTTCAAACAGTGATAGTGGCTTGCCTGTGCTCCGATCAGTGTAGCCAATTGCAGCACATTCTGCCGCTAACAACCTTTCTCTATCTTCGTTAGCCACCACCCCATTGTCACATGCTTCCTTCACAGTCAGTTTCCTGTTGGTTTTAGGATCAATGATGTGGCCTGTGGCAGCCTGGGCCTCTAGAAGCTTATCTGCACTTTTGGTTGGAATAAGTCCTCGTTTCTTGGCTTCTGCAAAGGACATTTTGCCCTTATCTCCGGCTATCACACCAGCTATGGATCCAGTACCCTTAAGACTGCCTTTTTTGATTGTTGAAACCTCAGGAATAGTTTTCTCCTTTTTCAATAGCTGGTTTAGTGTGGGCTTGTCTAATACTTCACAATCAAGCAACTGCTGTGCTGTGATTGGCTTGCGGACACCATCAAAGATGAGTTTGGTTGGGTCTTTCTTTCCAGATATTGGCAGCAGTAAAAGGCCTGTGTCTGATTCGGTCTTGCATCGTTTCTTCAAAGACTCATAGCTAACACTCTTCTCGGTGTCTGGATCAATGTAACACTCAGACTGCTGGTTTAGAGAGCGCTTAAGCTCTTCATCAATAAGCTTGCGTTTTAGTGCGGTATCTTTGGGTAGGAAAACGCTGTTCACTGGGTCTAAAATGCCTCCTGCAGATTCCTGAGCCTGAAGCAGGGTTAATGCAGTTTTCTTATCCACAATTTGCTTCTTCATAGCTTCAAACACTGATAGAGGCTTACCTGTGCTCCGATCAGTGTAGCCAATTGCAGCACATTCTGCTGCTGACAACCGTTCTTTATCTTCCCGCGCAACCACCCCTTTGTCACATGCTTCCTTCACAGTCAGTTTCCTATTGGTTTTAGGATCAATGATGTGGCCTGTGGCAGCCTGGGCCTCTAGAAGCTTATTGGCACTTTCGGTTGGAATTAGTCCTTGTTTCTTGGCTTCAGCAAAGGATATTTTGCCTTGATCTCCTGCTATCACAGCAGCTATGGCTCCAGTACCCTTAAGACTGGCTTTTTTGATTGTAGAAACCTCTGGAATAGTTTTCTCCTTTTTTAATAGCTGGGTAAATGTGGCCTTGTCTAATACTTCGCATTCAAGCAACTGCTGTGCTGTGACTGACTTGCAGACACCATCAAAGATGAGTTTATTTGGGTCTTGCTTTTCAGAAATAGGCAGAAGAAGCAGACCTGTGTCAGATTCGGTCTTGCATCTTCTCTTCAAAGACTCATAGGGAACGTCCTCCTCAGTGTCTGGGTCCTTGTAACACTTGGGCTGCTGGTTTAGAGAGCGTTTCAGCTCCTCATCAATAAGTTTGCGTTTTATTGCAGTATCTTTCGTTAGGAAAATACTATTCACTGGGTCTAAAATGCCTCCTGCAGATTCCTGAGCCTGAAGTAGGGTTAATGCAGTTTTCCTGTCAACGACTCCCTTCTTCATGGCTTCAAACAGTGATAGTGGCTTACCTGTGCTCCGATCAGTGTAGCCAATTGCAGCACATTCTGCCACTAACAACCGTTCTTTATCTTCCTTAGCCACCACCCCTTTGTCACATGCTTCCTTCACAGTCAGTTTCCGATTGGTTTCAGGATCAATGATGTGGCCTGTAGCAGCCTGGGCCTCTAGAAGCTTATCTGCACTTTCAGTTAGAATGATTCCTCGTTTCTTGGCTTCTGCAAAGGACATTTTGCCCTGATCTCCGGCTATCACACCAGCTATGGCTCCAGTACCCTTAAGACTGACCTTTTTCATTGCAGAAACCTCTGGAATAGTTTTCTCCTTTTTCAAAAGCTGGTGAAGTGTGGGCTTGTCCAATACTTCACAATCAAGCAGCTGCTGTGCTGTAACTGGTTTGCGGACACCATCAAAGATGAGTTTATTTGGGTCTTGCTTTCCAGATATAGGGAGCAGTAACAGGCCTGTGTCTGATTCGGTCTTGCATCGTTTCTTCAAAGACTCATAGGTAACATCCTCCTCAGTGTCTGGGTCGATGTAATCCTTGGGCCTCTGGCTTAGAGAGTGCTTCAGCTCGTCATCAATAAGTTTGCGTTTTATCGCGGTATCTTTGGGTAGGAAAATACTATTCCCTGGGTCTAAAATTCCTCCTGCAGATTCCTGAGCCTGGAGCAGGGTTAATGCAGTTTTCCTGTCCACAATTCCCTTCTTCATGGCCTCAAACACTGACAGAGGCTTACCTGTTCTCCGATCAGTGTAGCCAATTGCAGCACATTCTGCCGCTAACAATCGTTCTTTATCTTCCTTTGCGACCAGACCTTTGTCACATGCTTCCTTCACAGTCAGTTTCCTATTGGTTTCAGGATCAATGATGTGACCTGTGGCAGCCTGGGCCTCAAGAAGCTTATCTGCACTTTCGGTTGGAATTAGTCCTTGTTTCTTGGCTTCTGCAAAGGACATTTTGCCCTGATCTCTGTCGATCACACCAGCAATGGCTCCAGTACCCTTAAGACTGACCTTTTTCATTGCAGAAACCTCTGGAATAGTTTTCTCTTTTTTCAGAAGCTGGTGAAGTGTGGGCTTGTCTAATACTTCACAATCAAACAACTGCTGTGCTGTGACTGGTTTGCGGATACCTTCAAAGATGAGTTTATTTGGGTCTTGCTTTCCAGAAATAGGCAACAGTAGCAGACCTGTCTCATATTCAGTCTTGCACCTTCTCTTCAAAGACTCATAGGGAACATCCTCCTCAGTATCTGGGTCCTTGTAGCACTTAGGCTGCTGATTTAGAGAGCGTTTCAGCTCTTCATCAATAAGTTTGCGTTTTATTGCGGTATCTTTGGGTAGGAAAACACTGTTCACTGGATCTAAAATTCCTCCTGCAGATTCCTGAGCCTGAAGCAGGGTTAATGCAGTTTTCTTATCCACAATTTTCTTCTCTGTTGCTTCAAACAGTGATAAAGGCTTACCTGTGCTCCGATCAGTGTAGCCAATTGCAGCACATTCTGCCGCTAACAATCGTTCTTTATCTTCCTTTGCTACCAGACCTTTGTCACATGCTTCCTTCACAGTCAGTTTCCTATTGGTCTCAGGATCAATGATGTGGCCTGTGGCAGCCTGGGCCTCTAGAAGCTTATCGGCACTTTCGGTTGGAATTAGTCCTTGTTTCTTGGCTTCTGCAAAGGACATTTTGCCCTGATCTCCAGCTATCACCGCAGCTATGGCTCCAGTACCCTTAAGATTGACCTTTTTGATTGCAGAAATCTCTGGTATAGTTTTCTCCCTTTTCAATAGCTGGTTTAACGTGGGCTTGTCTAATACTTCACAATCAAGCAGCTGCTGTGCTGTAACTGGCTTGCGGACACCATCAAAGATGAGTTTGTTTGGGTCTTGCTTTCCAGAAATAGGCAGCAGTAACAGACCTGTGTCATATTCCGTCTTGCACCTTCTCTTCAAAGACTCATAGGTAACATCCTCCT